>CM039119.1:17847431-18087214 GCA_022036555.1 Microstegium vimineum
TTGGAAAAGGGTCTTCAACCCGGGAGGTTGTGAGACAAAAACAATTTATTAATGAAACCATTAAGAAGCACTCTTCACATCCATTTGAAAAAGTTTCATTTTATGGTGTGAAGCATATGCCAAAAGGATACGAATGGCTTCTGTCTTGCAACCGGTGCAAAGGTCTCCCCAAAATCCCAAGCCTTCAACTTGGGAGAACCCCTTTGCCACCAATCTTGCCTTGTTTCTCACAACCACGCCTTGATCATCTTGCTTGTTCCTAAACACCCACTTGGTGCCAATGATTCTTGCTCCTTTGGGCTTTTCTACTAGTGTCCACACTTCGTTCCGGGTTGAAGTTGTTCAACTCTTCTGCATGGCGTTCACCACCAATCCGGATCCGCAAGTGCATCCTCCACACTAGAAGGCTCAACAAAGGAAACAAAGGAGTGATGTTCAACATAAGAAGCAAGTTTAGATCGTGTTGTTACCCCCCTTGATGGACTCCCTATGATGAGGCTTAGGATGTGCTTGAAGCATAGGTGTAGATCTTCTATTGATCTCTTGGGGAGGAGGTTGCGGTGCTTCAACATTGCTTGCTTCGGCCTCGGCTTGATCTTGAGGATGTGAGTGTCTTCTTGAGCCTCCCTCACTTGATCTTCTTCATCAACTTGAGGCGTGTGAGGTGGAGAAGGATCTTGATTTGCTTCATCTTCAACTTCTTCCACCTCTTGTGGGTTGATAGCACCAATTGGCATGTTCTTCATTGCCTCCCTCAAGGGTTCATCACCTACATCATCAAGATTTCATGCTCTTCTTGAGAGCCATTAGTTTCATCAAACTCCAAGTCATACGTTTCTTCAACTAAGCCGGTGGCTTTGTTAAATACACGGTATGCCTTGGATTTAAGTGAATACCCAACTAATAAACCAATGTCACATCTCTTTGGAACTTGCCCAAGTGTTGGCGCTTCTTGTAGATGTACACTTTGCAACCAAACACTCGAGAAAAGGATATATCCGGTTTCTTTCCATTTACAAGCTCATAGGGGGTCTTCTTGAGAAGCCTTTGGACAAATAGCCGGTTGGCCGCATAGCATGCGGTGTTGAATTGCTTCGGCCCAAAACTTCTCGGGGTGTTGTATTCATCAAGCATTGATCTTGCAAGAGTGATAAGAGTCCGGTTTCTTCCTCTCTACTACACCATTTTGTTGAGTATAGGTGGCGGATACTTCATGCTTGATTCCAACTTCATCACAATATTCTTCAATCTTGGTGTTTACAAACTCGGTCCCATTGTCACTTCTTATCTTCTTGATCTTCACATCAAACTCATTTTGGGCTCTAGTTGCAAACTTCTTGAATATTGATTGAGTTTCTCCCTTGTCTTGAAGAAAGAACACCCAAGTGTATCTAGAGTAGTCATCAACTACCACCAAGCAAAAGAGATTGCCGCCAAGGCTAGCATAGGTGGTAGGTCCAAAAAGATCCATGTAGTAGCTTAACCTTAGGTTAATAAAACTTTGGTGGATATGTTTCCCTACGTTGCCGCTTTACTGGGCCTAAAATTTTGTCTTTCTCAAAACCCACTCCAATTAACCAAATTTTTTTCAAGCTTTTTAAAATTTGACTTCCCACTGTGCTAAATTTTATGCCAAACCCAAACCCCAAAGAATTTTGAGAAAATACATGTTTAAACTAGCTTTCATTTGGGGTGAGCCCACTTTGGTTTTTTCCAAACCCTTTTGAATTAATGAAATCTTCAATCTTGGACCCCAACTCCTCATTATTAAGAGCTTGCCAAACCCACATATTGTCCCACCTAGCAATTAAAGCTAAAATTGTAAGAAGAAAAATGTTTGATTTTTTGAGATTGCCAAATTTCAACCGCACTTTCCTTTTAATTTCCCCAAAAGGGAATTTTGTCCCCCTTCACAATTTCCCAATGTGGTGCATCCTTCCCTCTTTTTAGTGAATCCTTCTCACCCTGTTCCCCCCTTTTTGTATTCACCAAAAAAAGCCCTTGGGGAGGGTTTTTTGGTTTTTTTTTTTTTTTTTCCCAATTTGGCAAGCCCATACCTTGTCCACCCAATTTGCAACCATAGGGATTTTGGGGTTGGTTCTTTCTTTGGCCAAAATACCTATTTCTACCCTTATCTTGTTGTTTTTCTTCATGAGAAAGGCCTTATTGCTTGGCAATCGGGGATGATTTTGCTTGGGGAAAAAATGGACCCCCCCCCCCTTACCCTAAAAACCTTTTTTTCTTTGGGGGGATAGCCCAAACCCTTTTCTTGTTACTTGGCTTTATCTTCCCCTTGGTTATGGGTTTCCCCTTGAACCCTGGGGGTTTGCTCTTCTGGGGGGCACAAGAGCCCCCTTTTTGGGTTTTCCCTTTGGTGAACCCCCCAATCCACTTTAAGTTGACTTACCTTTTCTTTGCTTTTTCCTTTTGGGAGAATTGATCAAGTATTGCCCCTTTTTCATCTTTTTGCGGAAATGAAAATAGTTTTTGTTTTGCTTAGATTGTTTAGCCTTCCTTGCTTGAAGTTTTCTGGCTCTTTCAATTAGCCCTCATGCTTGTGGAAAACTTTACCCGCACAGCTTTGCCACTACAACTTCATAAAAGTCCTCACAAAAGTGCTTATACACTTCAACCCGGGGGTTAATAAGCAAATTGTCGATCATTTGAAAGAATTCAAGATCCAAAAGGGGGGTTGATGTTCTTTTTAATTTTTTTAGCACTTTTAGCAATTTACTATGAGCTTGTTTACCTCTAAGATACCGTTTCTCCTTTCTTGTTGAGGAGGCGAGCCCCCCTATGCTAGGGAAAGAGATTTGCCGAGCTTTTTCCAAGATATCAAGTCAAAAGCTTAGCATGCAAGTTACTATTTTGCCCAGGATTCCTTTTCCTTTTTTTCTTCCAATAGCTGGTAATTTTTTGCAAATTTCAAAACTTCATGGGGGCCCAAACTTCATCACTTCTCCCCAAGAGCTAGTCATCCAAATCCCTTTTTGACCTTTTTGTCCCCTTTAACCCTTCATAGGGTGAAATAAACCCGGATGATAGAGGGGGTGGATGGATGGAAAAATCCCCGGCCCTTTCTCTTCTTCATTTCACTCCGGAAAACCGGTTTTAAGTGGGAGCCCAATACCAAAATGACTTGAAATTCCCTCTTTTTGTGGAAGTTAAAGTCCCTTCTTGATGGCTTTTTTGTTTTTTTGTTACACACTTGACCAACCTTTTTGCCCTTGTTAACGTTTGTTTTCTTTCTTTTCGACGCCTTTTTTCTTTGGGGCAAGCTAGCCAAAGTCCAAGTTTGAAAATTGAAACCATTTTTGGGGGAGGGGTTTTTTAGGCGTAAAACCCGAGCAAACTTGACTCCATTCTTTCTAGTTTTTCAACACGGTTGTTTTTCCCCCTGAGACAGTCCTCCTCACGCTTTGCCCAAATGTTTTTGCACTTTTTCTCGGAAAATTGGAAGCCAAGCCCTTTTTTTTCCCCTTTCCCTTTTTTTCTTCGGAGGGGAAGATGGCACCACCCCCTTTTATGAACTTTCTATGGGCTTTTTAATTTTCCAAAAAAATTTTTTTTGTAGGGGCGGAGAGACCCTTTATAAAAAAGTGCTTTCATCTCTAAGGGGCAAGCACAAAGGTCTTCCCAATCCTGGGTTCCATTTGGTTGAACCGACCCTTTTCAATTTTTAAAAATAATTTAGCAGGGGGGCCGCACCCCATTTGCGCATGGGGGTTGCCCCCCCGGGGTTCCCCCCGCCCCGGGGCCCGTGGGCCGGGCCCACCCCCCAAATGCGTCTTTGGCTTTCCGCCCCCTCGGGTTTTCACCCTTTCTTGCCACAAAGGTGTTTTCCCCTTTGGCTTTGGCCCAAAGTTGGTCCCCGCGAAGAGGGCCCCCGGTGGGCCCCGGCCCCCCCCCACGGGGCCTTTGGCCCCCCCAAAACCCTGGGGGTCGCCCCGCTGGGAGGGGCCCATCCCCGGGCCTGGGTCGCGGGTGGCCTTTTGGCCCCCTTGCCCGGTCCGAAAGGGCGGCCCGAGGGGGGGTGTTGGGGCCTTTTTTCCCCCCGAATTTAAAAAATTAAGCCCCCCCCCCCCGGCCCCCGGGGCCGCTGGCGGCGGCGGAAAACGCTTCCCCTCCCGGGGAAAGGCGGGCGGGGCGGTTGGGCGGGGGTGCGGACCGCGATTTTTGCCGGGCCCCCGGGGGCCCGACACCCCCCCACCTCGGGGCCCCGCGGGCCCCCCCAACCCCGCGCGGGGGAGTGCCCCCCAGGGGACCGCCCCCCCGGCCGGGGGGCCCCCCCCCGTCGGGGGGGGGGGCCGCCCCCTCCGGCGTTCACCTTCCCCGCCCCCGGCCGCTGGGGCGACCCAAAGTCGCCCGCCGCGACCCCCCCGCCCAACTAGGGGGCCCGAACCTTGGTGGCGGGGGGGGGGCGCGCACCCCCCCCGGGCTCGCCCCCCAACCCCCCCCCGCAACCCTCCCCCCCAGGGGGGGGGGGGGGGGAAAAAATTGCCCCGGGGCCCGCCCGGGCGGCTTTAAGGGCGGGGCGCCCGTCCTGGCCCCCGGCCCCGTGCGCCCCCCCCCCGTTTCTGCGGGGCGCGGGGCCCCCCGACGCCTGGCGCGGCGGCCCGCCCGTCAACGGCTAGCGCAACGCCCCGCGACGGACCCCGCCGGGGGCCGGCGCCGCACCGCCGCGCGCGGGGGGGCCCCCCGGGGGCGACGGCCCCCTTCCCCGCGCCCGCGGCCGGGCACCCCGCCCCCTGCCCAGCCCCCAACCTCTCTGGGGGCGCGGCGCGTGGACTCCCCCGGCCGGCGCCTTTTCCGCGCGACGGCCGCCGGCGCCCCGCCGGGGGGGCCCGCGCCCGTTTTTGGGGGCAACCCCCCGCGCGGGGGAAAGCGGTTTTTCCCCGGTCCCCCGGTTTGCTTGGCCCCGGGTCGGGCCCCCCCCCCGGGCCCCCGCGCTTTCCTCCCCCCCCGGGGGGCGGTTGGGGGCCCCAACGGCCCCCCCGGGGCCACCCCCCAGGGCCCACCCTAAAGCGGGCGACCCGGGGGCAGGGGGCCCCCGGGCCCCCCCCCTTGACACATGGCTAAGCTCGCATACCCTCTGAAAAACACACTTAGCCAAATAACCTCAAATTTGTTAATCCCCCGAAACCAACAGGGCCATATTCTTCACCGGCGACTCAGATGACTCAGGGTTGGAACTTTTGGCCCCACTCACAGTTCCCCCCTCTCACTACCTTTTTCACTCCCTCACGCTACAATGGGTGCTACTGCTCGAGATCTTTCACTCCTTCGTACATTACGGGGCAGCCGTCCCCCACTGGTCCTCAATTGCAGAAAGGGGTTGAGGCCGAGCTTGGGGCACCGACAGCTGATAGCACCGCTCCTCAGAGCTTCCCAGAGGCTAACAGACGTCGGGCCCCAGCCGTGCTACCCCTCCGACAGTGCAGTCGCTCCCGAGCTAAAATTGTCACCTCCTCCATACAGCCTTGCATCTCCGTTCTTCAGACTCCAGTGGTCAGGGAAAGGGGCACAACCGGACCCCCACTCCCTAGGCTCCCCCCGAGGCACTAGCACCGGTTACCCCCTACACTTCTCCAGCTATGCCCCCCGGTTTCTTCACCCCCCGCAGACCGTCAGTTTCAGACCCCAACCGCTTCCCCCCGCTACCGACACTCAGGGGAGGATTCGATGAGAAATATCGGGGCAGCTTTCAGGGTGCTCGCCCAGCCCCCCACGGCTGCTTCCACTCCCCTCCAGCCCTTTAGTTTGGGGGTTTTCGACGCCAAAGGGGGAGGGGGGAGAGTCGGTAAAGGGCTACTTTAGGGGGAGCTAGTAGGACCGTTCTTTTGTTGTGTAAAAAACTTTTTGCACATGATCACGTTTACCGTTTTATTGCATTGTAGAATGTGTGATGTTGAGATTTGAGGGTTGTGGACATGTGGGGGCTTTCCTATAAAAAATATTGTCACTTGGTTAGCTTTTTTTGTTTCCGCGCTAATCTCTGATCCTTGCTATACGTATCCTTTTTAAAATCAAGTACTATGCCTTTTATATCTTTTGTGCTTGTCAGGGTTAAATGGTTGTATGTCTTGTTTTTTCTTTAACTAACCCTCCCTACTCAGTCAATCATGCCTTCTCTTATCAAATTAATCATTATTCTCTACTCGAGCTTGTATTGTCGTCAATCACCTAAAAGGGGGAGATTGTAGAATCATGGACCCTTGTGTTTAGGCGATTAACGACAATACTAGATCACTATGACTAACGTGTGTTTTGAAAGAGACAAAGTCTTTTTATGTTAGGTCATGAGTGATGCATTTTGAATGGCTTAATGGATATTCATGCCCCCAAGAGGGGAATCGTTTCAGTTGCAAAGGATGGAGATACACACGAAGACTAGGCTACTCTTAGTGCCATAAGGTTGAGAAGGGCACTAAGTATAGCTAGGGCTTTGTTTTTTCCTTTGACCGTACTATAAAGGGGGGTATGAGGTTAGTACTTGACCTAGGAGAGTTTAGGAAAGTGGGTATATGCACACTTGTCACAACTAGTCCCTAGAGACCTTGCTTTCAGCCCTTGACAAACCCTAGAATGGAGGAGCAAAATCCTTAAGAAACCTCACGAAAATGGTTGAAAAAGAGGGAGAAAGAGGCTCCGGACCACTCTGCTAAGTGGGCATCGGACCAAGGAGAGTGGTCCGGTGGTCCCTGACTTAGGCAGTCTTCCAGCTCGAGGTGCTCCGGACCACCTGTCTGGAAAGCACCGGACCATAGGAGGGTGGTCCGGTGGCTTGGTTCAGAGAGTCAGAAGGCTCCGGACTAGTCCGACGGCTAGTCCGACGCCTCTTGACAGGGGTTTGGTTCTATGCAGAGAGCACCCTGGCTCCGGACCAGAGCGTCGACCAGGGCACCCGGACCAAGGAAACTGGTCCGGTGGTATGTAAAAGAGAGATGGGTTTTTTCACTCAAAGAGCACCGAGGCTCCGGACCAAGCGTCGGACCAAGCAGAGTAGCCCCGACGGTGCCTGATTTTTGAAACGTGAGTGAGCTCCGGACCAGTGGCATGGTCCGGTGGTGTGAGCTCCGGACTAGTCCGGTGGCTACGCAGAGAGAAGAAAAAGTGAAAAAACGGCTAGTTTTGGAGGTGGGGACTATTTATAGTTGCCCCCTTGGTTGGCCATTGTTTCAGCTGGTGACACCTTGAGACATCTTTTGGAGAGCCAAGAGGCTAGTTGAGGAGAGATTAGAGAGAGTTCATCTTGCTCTTCCCTCCTAGAGTGATTAGGAGTGACTTTGTGCACCCCATCCACCTCCAGCCTTGAGTGGGTCAAGTGAAGGTCTTGTGCTTGTTACTCTTGATGTTCGACAAGCACCTAGACGGTTTGGTGGTGTTCAGAGGAAGTGACCGCCGGAAGATTGTTGGCGGCTCTTCTCCAAGCTCTTGTGATCGTTTGTGGGCGATTCACCGACCGAGTGGCGAAGAATCAGCCCGTAGAACACTCTACCCTTGCGCGGGTAGAGGGGGAGCGATACCTTGCGAGGTGCTCCAACGAGGACTAGGGGGTGTGTTGACACCTCGATACCTCGGGAAAAAAATCGTTTTCGTCCATGAGATTTTCTCTTCCCTAGCTCTTTGCATTTCCGTCTTGTTTTTACATTTCCTACTAAATTGCTTAGGTTGTTTTTTAATTCCTATGAATTGCTACCGCTTTCTAGTTAGGACACACAGACGGTAGGCACTAGGGTGATTGCATTTGATAGGTTTTATATTTGCTTTAGAAATTTAAAACAAGCCCAATTCACCCCCCCCCCCTTTGGGCATCTTGATCCTTTCAACCTCTAATTGCAACAGGTAAATCAGTTACTATTCCTTCTACAGGCATGTGGATTGGTCAGCAGCACAATGTAAGTAAAGTAGACGACATGGGTGGAAAGAACGAGTTTTCATAGAAATGCTTAGACAATATGTTCACACTCGATCCTAAATCACACGGCATTGTTAAAGATTTTACCATAAATTGAGCAGTTAATTAGGGGAATCCCTGGATCACCTTTCTTAACAGTCATTTCTTGATCTTCATAATAGTTAAAATATTTAATTTCAACCAATTTGCCGTTTCCATGTCAGGTTTTTTCCCAAAAATTTTACCAGGTTCGAAAGATGGTATGACAGCAGCAAGTTGAGTTAATTGGGTTTCTAACATCTTATTAAAACTAAGTTATTTTTCAAAGCAGATAGAAATCTTCCAATTTAACATTTATATTCTCAAGCAATTTATCATTTGACATTAACTTTTTATTCAATAATTCAGTTGTTCTACCTTGGTAAAAACAAGATTCTTCAAAAATGAAAAGTTATCATTAGAATGCGAGAATGAATTATTACCTTGAGAATTGGATTGCTAATTCCACCCTTGATTTGGTTGACGGAAACCATTGTTGTTGTTGTTGATGATGATGATGAAGTTCAAGTCTTCAGAAGTTCGGGCAGTGGTTCCCAGCATGTTCCCGGTTTCTCCATTGACTTCACAAGTCATGTAGGATTCCAAGATTGTACATTCTCGTGTTGGTTCATCTTTTCACAGCTATCTAGCTTCTTTGCTAGAAGTCCATCTTGGAAACGATCATGTCGGCCTCCTTCAGGGAATGCATACCTCTCTTGCGGGGCTGTAGCCTCTCGTCGTTCCATCCTTGTTCGACACCATCTTCTCTAAGAGTGCCTTGGCATCTGCAACATTAAGAGAAAAGAATGCTCCGTCAGCGGGAGCATCCAAGTGGCTCCTAGAGAGTGGAGTTAAGCCATGGTAGAAGTTTTTGGATCAAGAGCCAGTCTTCCATTCCATGGTGCGACAAGCAGCGACGTACTCTTGCATTCTCTCCCAAGCCTCGGGAATAGATTCCTCAGCTTGTTGCGTAAAGATGGATATTTTGTTGCGAAGAGCATTCGTCTTGCCCATCGGGAAGAACTTAGCAAGAAAAGCATTGGAACACTTGTCCCAAGTGTCTACAGCGTTGTGATTGGTATAAAAACCATTGCTTTGCTTTTCCTAATAAAGAAAAAGGGAAGAGACGAAGTCAAATAGCTTCTGTGTTATCCCCTTGATGGTGAAGGTGCCACAAATCTCCAAGAATTGTTGGAGATGCGCATTGGCGTCTTCATGAGCTTTGCCCACAAAATGGGCTAGCTTGGACCATCATGATCAGAGCGGGTTTTCAGCTCAAAATTTAAATTGGCGTCGATCACGGCTGGTCCAGTCGCTACATTAGCAGCAGAAGGAGCAGAAGAAATCACGAATGGTTTTGTTGGCCATCATGAGAATTGGACGGATAAAAAATAAAGAAGGTTGATGGAGATAAAAGTAAGAAGAACTAAAGAAAGAAAGAATGGGGTGAGTTGGGATTCGTTAAGCGGGAGATTAAACGAAGATAAATTCGATAAGGACTCAAAGGATACACTGATTTCCTTCCCCGACAACGGCACCAAAAATGCTTGTTGGTAGTTCTTACTTCACTAAAGATAGAGCAAGTCTACTATCCCCGGCAGCGGTGTAGAAATGCTTGTTCGCACTTCCAAGCACTACTACCAAAGATATGAAGCTAAAGTAGCTATCTACTAATGCCAATCGGGGTTGTCAGTCCCGACACTAGTAGGAGCTAACTAGAGAGATTGCAATCTACCACGAGGAGATTCTGCAAGCGCACAAAACTATCGATTGTAGCACTTCGCCTGGGAGTACTAGGTGTCAATTTATTTGATCCCAAGGGGAAGGCTTGGGTGGTGTATGAATCGAGTCAAGGAAGGGATGAGAATCCAAGAATAGAATAGGGAAGATGAGAAGAATAAGAGGCTAGAAAGAATGGATGATGGAATTGGCTAAGGATGAATGGAAACTAAGGAGGACGATAATGAAATAGATGATACAGTAACTAAAGATAACTAACCTAACTACTAACTACTACTAACTACTCCAAGATAACTAATTGCAAGAGTTAGCAAATGACAATAAAGTAAACTAATCTAAGCAAAGCACTACCCTTATCTTATCAAGCACCAAGGCGTACTCGCCTTTACCAGTCTATCGGCTGAACGCGAGCACAACGAGCCTTACTGTTAAACTAGACCGAACATGGTGGAATTCAAGGCTCCTAGAGCTGTCACCACCTGTTTGCTACCACAGCTATCGGGGGGCCTATCCGTATCTGAAGGTAAGTCTATAACTAAGCACCACGCCTAATTATATTCAAACTATCTCTACCCTAGCTTTGAATAGAGACACCCTTGCGCACGACAGAGCAGTTACGTGATCTAATAAGGATAACACTAAACTAACTAAGCAACCTATTGCCAAAGATCAAACACTAAGCTCACTAGAGATTAACTACTATGGCTAAGTGTATTGAAATGTAGGATAGCTAGAAACACCCAAGTACTTGATAAAGTAATTACTTAAAGAAATACTCAAAAGTAGACTAAAGTAATACTTGAATTGAAATAGAATAAAGTACTTGGGTTACAAGGAGCAATACCAGACCAGAGATGTCGGAAGACTCTTCCGACCTCCGATGTTGATCACTCGTGAAGCTTCTACTCTTTCGGCTAGCTCCAAGCTTCACTACTACTAGAGCAGGGCTAAGCTGAGCTAAGAGCAGCGCTTCAGCGAGGGCACTAGAGCAAGGGTGATTGCTCTCTAGCTATTCTACTTGCCTAAGCTTTCTTCTCTTGCTTCTACCTTGCTTTTCCTTGCTTATTTTCTTCCTTGCTTCCCTTGCTTGAAGTGAAGTGACGCCTCTAGGGGGTATTTATTGCCTTAGGAGCACTAGGAGGTACTTATAGGCACTGGGGAGGCCAACCGCCATAGGGGGGGTGGCAGCCGCCATAGATGGACGACGACCGCCACTCTGACTCCACCGACAGTGATCCAATGGCCCTCCTTTGCCCTCCTAAGTCGGTTGTAGGGTAGGTTTAGGGTTTGTCACGTGTCAAATGTGCCAAATGGGCACAATCCAAGTGACACACCCTCCTAGCCCTTGGATGTAACCGACTTAGTGAGCTGCGGTCTAGATTTGGGCTTGAGCTTGAGCACACGGATCAATGACGTGGCAGGGGAGTGAGCAGGCCAGTGGGCCCTGGCGGCCGCCAGCTAGGGGTGGCGGTCGCCACTCCACCTTGGCCCAAATGGGCCCTGTGGGTGGGGCCATCCTCTGGTGGGTCCACTTGTCATATTTTGCCTATTTTCTGCATCAAATAAAATTCTATGTACATGTGGAATTTGATTAGTTTGAAACATTATATGCACCATTTCATGTGTTTTCATTATGACTATGGGTAAAATGTTGATGGTAAAAACAGGTGTTAAGGACCATCAACAAGCTCCCCCAAGCTAACCTGTTGCTCGTCCTCGAGCAACAATGCGGTTTCAAGCTCTAAGTATGAAACAAGTGGCATTAATTTTGTAAAGGATGCATACAAAGGTATATTGCATATAGCAAGAAATAACTTAGCACTTATCATAAATCATAGCAATGCGGTTTCGAAGTGGAAGTGAACTTTCCTAAGTCGGAAAAACATGTGCTTACATGTTTTTTTAAGATGAGAAACAATTTATTAGATGTCATTTAGGCTTACAAAATAATAAAAATAAATCAATAACTATGATTATGCACTACAATATAATAATGCTAGTGTTATGGGCTGGACAGACTTGTACTCTTGCGCTTGGGCTCCTTAAAATATTTGGTTATCCTATTATAAGCATCGGATGATCCAGTTCAATTATCGATAATCCATATCCAGTGGATTTCATCAATCACACACCGCATCCGCATGTAGTCGGATTCAGACTATCCATATCCGCACAAATTTGAAAAATACTTCTCCATGTCCTTAAAATTCGGATTCATAGCGGATCAGAGTGGAGGATTATCCACACCATTTCACCCCTAGAAGGCGTGCCGCCATGGCCACGGTTTGGTCGGGCCACTGGCAGCACCGAACCTGGCACGAGCAAAGGGACGGGCGTGGGAAGAGTTGCAAACTAGAAAGTACTGTAAATGGCACTATGTTTGTACATATTTAAATTCACATCCCAGTGTGGACGTGACCAAGCTTCCTACTGTACATATTTTTTTTAACAGTACACAACTATGGGGCATAAATCATTATCACAGTTTAGAAAGTACAAACCATAAGCTAATTGCAACTAGCATGGCTCAGTGCACTGCAGGTACACAACATAAGCTAATTGCAACTTTTTTAGGCTAGTTGTTCAGTCATAACAAACAAAAAATCAACCAGTCTTCAATTACCAGAGAAGGCAACAACAACCAATGCACTTCAGGTACATTCCAAATGAAACATTCTTCAATTTACATTGAAATTAAAGCAGCCTAAGGCATTTGCGAATTACAAAGCTAAGGAATCGAAGGAGGTTAAGAGATTACGAGCCTTCGATTTGAAGAGCCTTGGTGCATAGAGTGCTGGAGAGGGGGCGTTGCGGGATCCTGAAATAGCGCAGCAAGAGACCCGCCAGCAGCTGCTAGAGTGGAGGAGCAGGGGTCCTGCCCGGCGGCGCCAGGAGCCCTTCCCGGTGGCGCCAGGGGCCCTGCCCAGCGGAGCCTCGAGTGGAGGAGCAGGGCCCTGCCCGGTTACGGCTGGAGTGAAGGAGGAGGGGCCTTGCCCGGCGACGGCTAGAGTGGAGGAGCGGGGAGCACAGCCGTTCCAAGAGTTGTAGGAGAAGTATTTTATCTAATACTAATATTTTCCAATAAATAAAATACTATAGTTGACATAAGTTGTGGCGTGGTCTAGTGGTTGCTGCAGTAGCTTCTTTGTTGAGGATGAGTGTTTTGGGCATATTTTATTTTAGCTTCTCCCTTTTTTCAATATATTTTTGCTAAGCATTTGGGCCATCCATACAAACTGCATAGAACACCCAGCCTGGGTATGTGGCCTGCCTGACTAGAAACAGCAGGCTGGCCCAACCGTGGCCTACTTAGGTTAATTTGCATGGGCCAAAACTTGCTTATCAATATTTAAAAACCAATAATTTTTTTATGACAACTTATATTCACAAAAATTGTCATCAAATCATGACAATTGCAATTTAGCATGTTGTGATAGAATATAGCTCGTTACCAACTCATATTCATCTAGTTATGATGATTTCTGCTTGGTCTTAGTGATAGACAAATGATTTTCATCACAAAGTCAAAATCCCATATAAGAATCGTCACAAATCAAATGTCTTAGCAAAAAATGGATCCATTGTCATGATAAGATTGTCACGGAAGGTCATATCTCTTGTAGTAGCTTTACAATGACCAAAATGGGAAATTTTTTGCTTGTTATGAGATGGTTGCATAATTTGAATCGGTAATGCAAAACCATCTTAGACATATTCAAAACAAAGACATTCATTATTATTATTTCAGCCACAAAATTTAAAAATGAGTAGATTTCTCTTATGCCCTATGATATTACAAATTTTATCATCAAGATTGGTAGAAGAGCCAAATATTTCTCTGTTATTCTTGATTGTACCCTGATATTAGTCACCAAGAACAAATGAGTTTATTGGTTTGATGTGTTGACATGGTTGATGGTAAAATTAAAATAGAGGAATACTTTCTTATTTTCTTGAAGGTAGATGACACATCTGGTCATGGGCTCTTCAATGTTTTGGTTGATGCCATTAAGTCATTTGTTCTTCATATTGATTATATTAGAGGACAAGGTTATGATAATGGTTCTAATATGAAAGGAAAACATAAGGTGGTTCAAAGTCAGCTGCTTGAAATTAATCCAAGAGCCATATATGTGTCATGTGCTTGTCATAGTCTTAATCTTACTCTTTGTGATATGGCCAAGTCTTGCACTAAGCTGCCACTTTTTTTGGAATTTTTGCAATGGATATATGTATTATTTGTTGGTTCTACCAAAAAATAGAAATTTTTTCTTGATTATGTTGATTGTCTAAATGTGAAATCATTATGCAACACTCATTGGGAGAGTTGGATTAAAAGTGTTACGACAATCAGATATCAAGCTCCTTAGCTAAGGGCAACTTTACTTGCATTAAGTGAAGATCCTGGTGTTGAATCCAAGGATGATGTGCTTCTTAGCTTTGAATTTATTTTTGGGATGATTATTCGACATGACATTTTATTTGTTGTCAATAAAGTGAGCAAAAAATTACAATCATCTATGTGCATTGATTCTACCATGTGACACATAGAAGGCACAATGGATTATTTTGAGACTTGTAGGAATGTGTTTCCTTAAGCATCTGAAATGGGTATTGAGCCATCATTTTCCATAAAGCCTCATGCTCTTAGAAAGAAACATTTTGATAAAAATAATAATAATGAGGAAGTCATCTTGCAAGCTGAGAATGATTTTAAAGTTAGTTACTTTCTTTTTAATTTAGAATTGCATAGTAAAACGACGACGTCTATAACACGCACGTACACTCACCTTTATGAATTTACGTAAGTAAACTTTTACCTCTATCAGCACCTCTAAAGAAGTGAGCTGGTAGATCTCAAGGAAGTTGCCACAGCCCACCCGAGATCTTGCAAACTCGGGAGCCGGTAGATCAAACTAGACAGCACCGCTCCCGGGCCTTGGCAGCGGCGGCGCCAAGCGTGCACCCGGGTTTGCAAGATCTGCTCGACAATTTTCGACTCAGATACGAAATTAGAAGGGCCGACGCGCGATCCATCTACTGGGCATAACGATCGAACTCGAGCCCAATATGGTGTTCCGATCAGCCAATAGCAAACAAGTGGAGACGGCTAGCATGCAAGAGCCCATGCAAGAATTATTAAGCCAATATCAATTATAATTTTATTTAAATTTCATTCTTATTAAATGGGTTGTTATGTAGTTATTTTTTATTTCATGTCAGTGTATTTAAGAAAAGAGAAAAAAAATGAGTTTTATCTATATAAAACTATCTTTATATAAAACTCTTTTGACACGAATATCAACTCTCTATGAGTCATAAAATTAAATCCCTATAAAACTATAGAATTAAACTCTCAATAGAACGTCTGTTTCATGTAAGTTCCATTTTATTTCATATGACACGATAGTTTTAAAAACAACAAAATAAAACTCTCCACTAAAATTGGCCTTAAAATAATCAACATATTTTGGGGGCTTGCACACGCATGTGCATTGGCGTATCCAGCATGCATGTAGCCGACAAATTTCCCTTGCTGACGAAGCCATACAGCGAGATCGAGGCTGTATCTGGAGCGATGCTGAATCCGACGCCAACACGTATGCCTGCTTGGGGAACGTACGTCGAGAGGCTCATCGACAAGCCCTCAGCTCGGGCGACTGCATCGAGCATGCAAAACAAATAAGGAGTCACTATATTTACAAAGCCATGCATTGCAAGTAATCAACGTGCTATTGTGCCTATGCATGCATACATGCCCGAACGGTACAGGCCAAATTTCCCCAAAATTTTGCATACCTCTGAAATCGTTTGACCGTGTCAAACCGACTATGGAACGCCGTGACGGCTTTCGTCGACAACCCGCTGTCATCCTGGCTCTCATCATCCATGGGCGACATCTTGCTCGACCTTGTCAGGAGCATAAGGGCACTCTTCCTCGGAATGCCCATTCTGATCCAACAGAGGTACGTAGTTGTTCGCTGTCCTACGAAATTTAGTTCTCCTTGATATGCTGCCAAGCTCATTTGCCAGCATGTTTTCTTAATTTGCTCCACGTGCTTCTTCCCTGCTGAACTTGTCAAGAGCATGCATCATCACCCCCACAGTTATTTTAAACTCAGAATATGAATCTCGGCACGTGAGGTGATTACAATCTTGTAGCTACTTGTTCTACTGGTCACTTTGGTAACATCCTGACTGCTGTAAATATAACATGCTTTTACTCTCCAGATCAAAAATGTTCTTGCGCCAGATGGATCCTATCCTGGAGACATATGGTTGAATTGCAGAGCTAATATTCAGAACTGCAGTTCCAAGCAGATAGATGAGAACCTGACCATGCTGGTTTAAGCTAGGCTTAAATTGCTTCAATCCAGATCTTTGAGTGCAGCTAGCAAGAGGCAAGAAATTACAACGTAGTTTGTTGGCTTAGTATCCCATGGACTTTTCTTTTCTGAGGAATGAGTTGTTGTGCATATTGCCGTTTTCACTCTCTTGAATTAGTTAATCTCATAGCTGTGATGCTAATAAATTGGGTCGGAGATCAAATAAGCTAAAGATTTTGTTTTAAAAATTTTGGCTCTTTAATATTAGGTAGATATATAGATACAGATGCATGGTTCAATGTTTGTCGACCTCATATTTTTACTTGAACTTTTGGAAGTGATTGACTAATTTTAGATACATCAATAGCTTTGTTATGAAATTGTAAAGTAGGTTGATTTATACTAAACTATTCCTCAAATGACTGCTTTGATTTTTATTTGAAATTTGTAAGTTTGGAACTATTTTGAGACATGCAGACCTAGTAGGATTTAGTTGACCATAGTTGTATTTGCGTTTGAAAAGTAAATAATTTGCGCCGCGCGTGTCGGCTGTTTAACACAAAAGCACGTTAACCAGGATGACACTTCGGCAACAGCATACTGTAAATTGGGTTATTGCGGGGTGGGCAGCCACGTGCAACGTATCCAAAACACAGACAAAGGAATGCGGGGAACGGTGCCCTGAGAAGTGAATTGCCGCTAAGAGCAAGGCTTGGTTTTTTGTAAGTTGGTTGTAACTTAGAGCACTCACAATGCAGACTCTATTATAGAGTTTAAACCTATTTATTACCTTAAATATTATAAACTTGGAGTCTAAATAAGACTTAGAGTCTTGGTTTTTTATCATCTCTCTTCAATAAATACACTGTCACATCAATAAAATGTCATAAATAAATGGTAATAAATAGTCTTAAACTCTATGACAGAGTCTTGCATTGGGAGTACCCTTAGGCCAGTCTCAATGCAGTGTTTCACTACGCGTTTTCCTAGTGATATGAAATTTAACATGAAATAAGTCTCTCTCTCAATGTATAGTTTCATTGCATAGTTTCATGCGGTTACCGATGTCTCTCTTACTTTTCTCTCTCATCTCCATCGTATATTTGTTTTGCATGCATCCCATGATACTAAGAAAGACTCTCAATGGGGATTTCACATAGTTTCCAAAGCTTTGGAAACAACGTTGTATAGTTTCATCACCATGAAACCTTCTCTCTTCATCGTTTCATGCAAAAACTGCAAATCTGCTGATGTGACACTCTATTTAATGTGCATGAAACTCTCCATGAAACCCCATTGAGACTGGTCTTACAGTTCACTCCTCCTCTCTCTTCCACTTCATCATTTAGCTTGCTTAAAGCCTCTTATTATATTTACTCTAAAATCACTGTAGGGGCGTCAGCACTCGCAGCTATTCTAGCCCGTACTTCCAAAGTAGCCCTTACAGTATTTAAGGAGGGACAGGGGTCCCAACATGGCAACCTAGCTAGATTTTTTATAGGCAATCAAAATCTAGAACATATGATGTAGGGTATTACGTCGTATTAAAGGTTTGAACCTGTCTAAATACACACACCATTACTAATCAGTCTACCATCTTGTGTATACTCTCGGTGAACTATCAACCATATTTTGTCGACAATAAGTCATTTTAATAATCTTGGTGAGTTAAGTTTAACCAAATTTATATAAGATAATACTCCCTCTATACTCAAAAAGCTTATCGTTTTAGAAAACGATACGATCTCTAAATTATAACTTTGATCACTTATTTTTTGAAAAATATTTATTGAAATATAATATATGTATTTTTTATGAAAGTATTTTTCAAGACAAATCTATTGATATGATTTTTACATTTTCAAACTCAATGGCTTAAAAGTTATTCATGATTTATATTCCCAATGTTTGACTAAAACCTTGTACTAAACGACAAACTTTTTGAGAACAGAGGGAATAACATTTATGATATTAACTAAATACCACTAGATTCTTCGTGGCATATATTTTAGTTTTGGTCAAACTTGAG
This sequence comes from Microstegium vimineum, assembly GCA_022036555.1. NCBI lineage: Eukaryota > Viridiplantae > Streptophyta > Magnoliopsida > Poales > Poaceae > Microstegium > Microstegium vimineum. The sequence continues at coordinate 17,865,463 of CM039119.1, forward strand.
ATCTTTTAACTTTCCAAGAATTTTAAAATAACTTATATAATTTAAAATAGATGGAGTATATGTCTAGATTTCATAGCTAAAGTGTCAACTGTTTTAGAACAGAGTTAGTATTCCACAAGAAAAGAATAAAAAAAAACATGTGTGCCACTCTGAGTTGGTGGGAAACTGTAAATTACCTCTGTAATGCAGCGCGTACCATGCAATCTCCATATTTCCATATTTACAGAGAACAGGCGATCAGCATCTACTGTAATAGCTAGCCCATCACAAAAAAGGAATAAAAAGAGACAAAATGAACGGTAGTATGAAGAATTTGTTTCGATTTATAAACGGACCTATAGATCGATATATAGAGAGATAATTAGCCAAGGTGAACCGACACAGTTGTCAAGTGAAGGCCCAAGCTCTGGAACGAGGCGTTCTGGTCACCGATTTCCTCCGTTGCCCGGCCGACGAAGCGCAGCAGCCGGAACGGCTTCTCCGGCGGCGCTTCTCCTGCACTACCCAACATTGACCGGCAGTACGCGAAGAGCGCAGCCACCGCGCACTGGCTCCCAAACTCTTTCGTAACCACACGGCCATCGGGCAGTCGGACCCTCACTACGCAGACCTTCTCCTCTAGAGACTCCGGCTGCTGACGCCGCGCACAAGGTCCCAGCAGGGCAGGCTCTGTCGTCGTCGTCACCGTCGTCGTCGGTGGCAGTTCTTGTCGAGTCTGGCATGTAGGCGCCACCGCCACCTCAGCCACGACGGCATCAGCAGGCTGTTTTCTCATCACCGTCGTCGTCGTCGGTGCCTGTTGTTGTCGACTCCCTGCGGCAGTACGTTCGGAACTCGTCGGAGCGCTAGTCATCGCAGGTCTTGTATTGCTCTGCGGCGCGCCGGCTGTCGCACCACTGATGGTGGACTTCTTGGCCATGACAGCAGGAATGGTCGGCTTCTTTTCCGTGTAGGGTCCGAGGCGCACCATGAAGTCGTTGAGTTCGCAGGCGGCGCTGCCGTGCAGCACGTCCATGGCCTGGCCGGTGACGGGGTCCACGACCACCACCACGGGAGCTTGTCGTGCGGGATGTTGTAGTACCCAAGCACCTTCTTGGCCTCCTCCTCGTCGTTCTTGTCGTCGGCGGCGGCGTCGGCCTGCCAGAGCACGAATCGGTCCGTGACGCAGCGCGCCACCAGGTCGTTCCCCCACACGTCGCGGTTCTGGTGCAGCGACGGCAGCGGCAGATCGAAGCTCTGCACGTTCGCCAGCAGCCACCGCCCCCGCCACGCCGCGTGCGCCTTCGCGGCGTGGAACCCGCCCTTGTACGTCAGCTCGTGCGGCACCTTGAACAGGTCCTCGAACGTCCTATTCCCAGCCGCCGCCGCCGGCCGCGGCGGCTCCTCGGCCAACTCCAGCATGTCGTTGTCGTCGTCGTCGTCAGAGGAGACGATGGTGACATCGTCCTCACGGAAGCGGTGGGGGCTGTTGTTGTTACCGTCGTCGGCTTTCTCCTGATCGCCTTCAGAAGTGAGGTCTGTCACCTCTGTCGTCGGATTGAGGCGGCGGCGGTGGCGGCTGTTGTTACTCTCCACATCCTCCTCCTCGCCGTCAGAGAAGATATCTTCACGGAAGCGCCGGCGACGGCCGCTGCGGTTGTGATCACCACAAGGGGGTTGGGTGCCGCAGCCAATTTCACGGGACCAGTCGCGGCGGCAGCGGCGACGGCGTTCACGTCGACGGCTGCTCCTGCTCCTCTCAACGACTCTGGTCTCGCTGTCCCACCTCGATACCCTGCTGGTACGGAGGGGTGGGACGACCGGCCGAGCGCGCACCGCATCATCATCATCCTCCGACGACGATGACGACTCGGAAACGGAAACCTGCCGCGACGTCGACGGCGGCGGTGGGGAACGAGAACGACGGCGGCTGGACCTGGACGGTCCGGCGTCGATGGAGAAGAAGCTGTTGATGGCCTTGCCGAGCTGCCCGCCGCAGCGGGCGAGGCGGTCGAAGGCGTCCTCGCGGCCGCACCCCGTGGCCTCCATGAAGGCGGCTACGAGGGCTTCGTCCTCCATATCGATCTGAGAACAAAGCGGTGGATCGGATCCGATCGATCGGAGCGGGCAACGGGGGGCGTCAGGCGTGGCTCTTCGATCTCCTTAATTATAGAACTGAACCCTAGCTAATACGTGCACACAAAACGAGTCGGCTCCGACTCCGACTCGAGTCCTGACTTACTGCTCCTTATAATACCACCGACCTTTCTTATATGATATATATATACTCAGCTTGTATATATATATACTCAGATATATATTATTTGTCTTCATCGTTTCTAAGTTACTTCCACCATTACAAATTATAAGTTATTGTAAAAAAAATTCAAGAGTCAAAATATTTAAAATTAAAATTTAAAATAAAAACATCTAAAGTTTAACCAAAACTATAAAAAAAATTATAAAGATTTATAATATCAAATATATATATACTATGAAAAAAAATTGACGAAGAATCTAATTATACTTAGTTGGCATCATAAATATTATTATATTATCATATAAATTTAATCAAACTTGAGATATGTTACCTCTCCAATATTTTTAGAGTGACTCATAATTTTGGATGGGGGAGTAATATTTTTCTCATATCCTCAACATCTTCCTATAATACAAAATATAATTTTTATTTTCAGAAGAGTCAAACAAAATTTGATCAAATTTATATAAAACAATAACAATTATGATATGTGTAATTATACTTGGCCATAAGGCACGAGTCACGACGGCCCGGCCCATGGCACGGCATTTTAGCCCGCCGGGCACGGCATGGCCCAGTGGCGGCCGTGCTGGCCGTCACTAGGCACGTGGCACGGCACGGGTACGGCCCGATCTAAGAGGTGGTACGGGAGCGACCCGGTTATTGTGATTCCAACGGCTAATTTGGTTAAAAATGACTTGTTAAAATAATTTGTGATAACTAGTAATTGAGTTGTGACATGATAAAAACTATGAATATTTGTGAAAACTGAAAATGATGAACCCTTGTGAGAATTTTGGAGTGTTTCTCTCATGACGGGCCATGGGCCGGGCCGGCACAATAGGCAACCCAACACGGCAAAATGGTTCGTGGGCCGTGTCTTGGGTCGGCAGCCAGGCACGAAGAACGACCAGGCACGGCCCGGCCAGGCACGAAGCACGACCAGGCACGACACGGACCAACACGGCACGACATGTGTAATAAATAAATATCATTAGATTAACGAATATATTCTTACATACAATCTATTTGACTCACCGTAGCAATGCACTCGATGACCTAGGTTACACTGTTAAGATTAAATAATTTTGTGATCAATTAGTTAATCTCGTCATTAACAAATGCTGATGATGGTTTATGTAGGGTGTGATTGATTGCTCCGGGGACGGAGAGCCAGGATGGAGGGCCGGTCCAGGTTCATGGGAGCCTGGCTGAAATCGTGCACTTATGTGTGTTTGGTTGTCTTTGTTGTTGGTCCAGTATGAGAGAAGATCGTGTTTGGTTGTATGCATGAATGGGAGTTTTGAGTGTCTGACACATGGCCCCCTGCACCATACATGCATCGTGTCATCCTGTATCATGAGGGAAGGAGAAATCGAGATGACGAAGTCATGCGGGATGGAGAGGTGAAAAAGAATGGAACGAAGCAGGCAAACGATATCATACAGACAACCAAATAAAGCCAAAGTGCATGAGATGGTGATGGATGGTCCTTTGGATGATCTCATGTGGGCAACCAATCACCCCCTAAGATATAACCAATATATAGATGTCTAGACACAACTAAGAGACGCCTAGTGACTGTGTCACTGACGCTCAACTACTCCTTTTGGGGCTTATATTTAGAGGTGTAGCGCTATGACATTTTTAATGAATGCTTGTAGAACTAACTTGGTTACCTCTTGAATTTGTATCGGTTCGAGCTCATGATGCACCGAGGATACAACTCGCAACTGAATGATGGAATAGGGAGGTAGCTGAGGCATAGAACTGTGGAGGAGATGGGCATGACACAAAGATTTGAGCATACTTTAGGTCTACATTGGCAGTTCGATGTCTGGTCTGGTCCTATTAACTACAATTTAAAAGAATGAAATGGTCGCTTTAGCACTGAGTAATTAAATCTCTTGAAACCACAAACATGCTCGAAACATTTATATGTGCTAAAATTTGTCTGTTGAGATAACCCCAATGTTGGGTTTGATTTACTCAAACCAACAATTTCAATGAACACGATTTTTCTTTCTCTGTTTACAAGTTTGTTTAAGTTTTATTTTTTACATGACAATATCAGACACCATAATTTTAATGTTAAAAGGGCACATCATGATCTATCATTATTTCACTAAGGTAGGACATATATATACTAGAAAAGTAACACTAATAATTCAAAATTTTATAAACGTAACGACAAAATTGAAAATGGAGAGTTTTATAGCCTGTTCAGTTGCACTCGAAATCATGATGTCTGTTATTGAAATAGCTCGGGTAAATCACAAAACGATAGTCTAGAGGGTTTTTTTCTTTTTTTTTTTCAATTTTTGTTGAGTCCACCCCGGAGGATGGCGACTTTTGATCATATCCCTGCTGGAAAAGCTGCCACCGGCTCCAGGATCAAACGGTCATCTTGGATATGAATAGTTTTGTATTTTCTAAGTAGGCACATCTTACAGTCAATAATCGATTAAGCAAGCAGCTAGGTAGGAATGGATTCTCAGTATAAACTAGCTAAGTTCAGCTTTTAGTACGAAAAGGTCAAGCGCACGGGGCACTGCACTAAGGAACGCTTTCCGATCAACCAAGAGCTAGCTTTGAAATCCACCCAGAAGCTCCGGAGTTGTTAGCTAGCCTTGTGTACCTGGTAAACCAATCTACTTCTGTGTACCATTTTACTCTTGCTCTTTACACAGCCTTTTCCTGTGAAAATAAACCTGCGCTTGCCCGCCCCTAACGGCCTTGGTCGGGTGTGATTCCATTACATAGACACGGAGAACAGCCGTCACCGGCCTTTGAATCCACCCTGTCTTAGGAAGCTAAAATTAGACCATTAGATTCGCTCCGAGATTCATACACAACAAGAGAGACTCTCTTATTGTGTACGAATCTCGTAGCGAATCTAACTGTCCACGTCAGGGGAGCACATGCCATTGAGGGCAGCTCTTTTCTCTTTTTTTTTGCTTCAAAAACAGCAAAGCTGTATTGCGTCCATTCTTGTTCAAGACTTCCGGTAATGTCCGCAGCGGCGGCGCTCTCACCACGGCCACCACCGCCAGGCCCTGCCGCCACCGTCCATTCCCTCCTCGTCTCCCTATCCGACCCGTCCGCCCTCCGCCTCCTCCCCGCCCCACTCCTGGCCTTCTCCCAGCTCCGCCGCCTCCTGCCGCCCGCCGCCGCCACGCAACTCCTCCTCCGCCCCATCGCCTCGCTCCTCCACCTCCACCGCTCCGACCGCCGCATCGGCCTCCAGCTTCACGGGCTCTCCCTCTCCCTCGGCCTGTCCCGCTACTCGCTCCTCCTGCCCCGCCTCCTCTCCTTCTACTCCCACCACCCGACGCTGCTCCCCGCCGCCTCCTCGCTCGCCGCCGGCTCCACGTGCCCCGAGCCCTACAATGTCCTCATCTCCGCCTGCCTCAGCCACGGCCTCCCACGCCACGCGCTCGCCGCGTACCAGGAGATGGTCGACAAGGACGCCGTCCCCCCTGATTCCTTCACCTACCCCAAAGTGCTCCGTGCCTGCGCCGAGACCGCGAACCTCGCCCTCGGGAGGGCGGTGCACGTGCGCGCCGCGGACGCCGGCATGGACGGCCACCTGTTTTGCCAGAACGCACTGGTGTCCATGTACGCTAAGTGCGGGGACCTTGCTGCCGCGCGGGGGATGTTCGACGGAATGGAGCATAGGGATGTGGTGTCGTGGAACTCGATGATCTCTGGCTACGCTGCGTCTGGGCAGTGGAGAGAGGCCGTAGAGCTATTTCGCCGGATGCAGACCGAGGGTGCAGAGGTGAACTCGGTGACATGGAACACGATTGCCGGCGGGTACATTCAGATGCGTGATTACAGGGCAGCTGTTGGGTTAATTCGGGATATGGTAAGAGGTGGTGCAAGCATTGATTTTGTGACTTTGGTGATTGGATCAAACGCATGCTCACGGACAGGATGGTTAAGGCTTGGGAAGGAGATACATGGGTTGGCAGTCCGAATGCGGTGTCACGAAATCGACAGCGTGATCAATGCAGTGATCACAATGTATGCCAGGTGCAATGATATGGAGCGTGCTCTCATGTTGTTCAGAATGATAAGATGCCCAGGTCTGGTAGCATGGAACACAATGATATCTGGTTTTGCGTTGTCGGATGATGCAGAAGCAGCTTCTAGGCTTTTCCGTGAAATGGTATGCAGTGATGTGCAACCAAATTATGTTACTGTTGTCACCTATCTTGCACTTTGTGCCCGTGTTGCTAATCTGCAACATGGGCGGGAACTTCACACGCACATTATTAAGCAAGGATTCAAAGGGTATCGTTTGCTGTGGAACTCTCTTATAGATATGTACTCAAAATCAGGGAGGCTTTCAGTGGCTCAAAATGTATTTAATACTATGGATGACCATGACATGATATCCTTCACTTCAATGATAGCAGGATATGGAATGCAAGGAAATGGAGTTGTTTCTCTGCGCTTTTTCAAACAGATGATTGACAGTGGGATCATGCCAGATGCCATCATCATGGTTACTGTACTCTCTGCTTGTAGCCACTCTGGGCTTGTGGATGAAGGGGAAGAGCTTTTTGACAAGATGGTGAGGTCATATGGTATAAAGCCCCAGATGGAACACTATTCTTGCATGGTTGATCTATATGCTCGTGCTGGACTATTGGAAAAGGCAGAGGAATTGCTCAACCACACTCCCTTCCCTCCAACATCAACAATTGTGGCAGCATTAGTAGGAGCTTGCCATGAGCAAGGTAACATAATAATTGGTGAAAGGTCAGCAAGGAGGCTCTTGGAGATGAAGACAGAGAATGCTGGGCACTATGTTCTGATTGCTAACATGTATGCAGCTGCAGGTTGCTGGAATGAGCTAGCAACAGTCAGAAAACTAATGAGAGATCTGGGTGTCATGAAAGCACCTGGGTTAGCATGGGCTGATCTTGGTAACGGGTTCACCCCTTTTCTGGTTGGGGATAGGTCCAACCCTCTAGCTCCAGAAATCTGTGAGGTTTTGGATGAACTAACTGAACAAATGAGGAATATGAATAAATGCACTGATCTAGACATACTATCCATGGAGAAACTCATGGAGTAAAGTGGTATGGTAGGACAAGAAGGAAGAGTTACTTCTTTGGTGTAAAATGGAGTTCATTTATAAACAGTAGATGAGATTGCACCTAAAGAAAAAAGGTGATATCCTTCAAGAAGCAGCTCATGCAATTGCTACTGTGCAAGAAGATGGGCTGCTCAACATACACCAAATAACACAGAATTTTGACTGCCACATCTATTGCCATGATTTGCCTTGGCAGATCGGTACCCTTGAGTTTCATATTGTCACATTCATTGCCTTGACTGGCAATGGCAAAGCAGCCCCTTTTTTAATACAGGCAAAGCAGCCATTTGATATGTTTTGCCCACCATGACAAGTCCCCTAATGAGGGTGTTACTTTTCCTGGCAAGTGATGATTGTACATGTCACTAACACCACACATATATTGGAGCTACTGCCTGATTGGCTTCCTTTGATCAGCTGTAAACCCTGGTTACCCATTTTAGGCAACCATCATTATTCCCAAGCTTCCCTCATTAAAATGTTTCTTCAGAGTGGTCGCCTCTTCTCTGTGGGTGCACTAAATTCGATCCTTGAATCTTGATGGTAATTGATCAAGTAAAATTGGAGTTTTTTAATGTGAACTGTTAAATAGAAGACTTGCTATATCATGCTTTGTTACAAAACGAGATGGACATTGGTATTAATTCTTCACATGCTACATGTTTCCTACCTGAAAGTGTATGCTTTGCTAAACCCAAACAAAAAAAAAAAGCATTATTTGCCACAAATTAACTCCAGGATGACTTGATACTGAATAGCTCAACTTTCGTCACATACCTCTGCTCGAGTACCTGGAATTGTGTGCAGTTACAGGTTTTGTTATTCATCAATGCAAAACATATAAATAGGAGTTATTCAGCAGTAAACGATCTCATATCCATCTACAGTAAAATTTCCAGCTAAATCAACTGGTAGCCTGTTGATGGTGCTTTATTTGCAAGTACAGAAATAAAAAAGGATTTTGCTACTTTGTAAAGGGATGTGAATTACTTCAATTTGTGCAGGTTCTTGGTGTAAACAGGCAAGCAGAAATTTGGAATTGAGCTTTCTAAATTACTCTAGTTAGCTTGATTTTTTTCTCAGATAAACTTATGTTCACATCAGGGGTTTTATGTCTGCAGATTTATTGTACTAATTTGGTAACTATTTGTTATGTTGTCCTGTTACCAATTCTCATTGTCAGCGTGTTACAATCTGCCTCAAATTGATGAAGTGAAATTAACCAAAGATTATCATGGCTCTTCACTGACCCAAGTACAACATAGTATTTGCTCTTCTACATTAGAAGAATCTTGATGACATGAAGCCTGACGAGGTTGTGAGCAAGATTCAGGCTCATGAAGTATCAGTCTTTGGGGAGATGGAGGAGTCTTCAAGCAAAAAAAAAACTTGCTTTCAAGGTTGACACCGGAAAGAAGAGGAAGAGGTGATATCCCACTTCTTTCAAGCTCAAGCGAAGAAGCATCAAGTGCATATCAACTTCCACTTCTGAAGATTTCTGACTACTTGTTTGTCGTGGATGTGAATTCCTATTAAATGAGTGGTGTTATGAAGTTTATATGAAGTAAAGTTACGGCCTTTTTCGCTGCATTGTTATCTGCGTTTTTGTCCTACAGTTACGGCCTTTTTTAAGAAAGGAAATGGTGTCGCAGAGACCATGTCAACGTCTAAATAATACAGTAGATTTTGGAATCAAACAGTGAGGGGCCCACCATTGACCGCTCGGGGGGTGGAGGTGTTCGGCAGTGCTGTGGTATCTTATCGTGGAGCTTCGCCATCAGCCATGGCGGCCATGTGTGCAGTGTGCTGTTGGTCTGCCACTGCCCTGAAAACAACCGGAGAAGATGACGAATCGTTTCGCGCCAAAGCGGTGACATCCACTCCGGCCAGTCTCCGCCTCTCCGAATTGACTGAATTGAACGTCCTAGTAGGCGTCTGAATAAAAACGCAAGTAGACGACGCATCACGAAGGCATGTGCTCCACTTTCTCCCTCACAATTACAACCCCCGCGCCACCACTCACACGTGACAGCTTCGTCAACTAGTGCCACCCCGTTGCTGAGGCGCGAGGGACAGTTAAGTTACTGTTCCCTCTATTTTAAATTATGTTATTCTAAGTTATTGAAGATTCAAAGCATCTTAAGTTTCAATATATATATATATATATATATATATATATATATATATAATAAATTGATGAAGAGTTTAACGATACTTAGTTGATGTTATAAATGTTATTAGATATATTATCAATGCGGGCGAACAACCGGTTTTATGCAACTCCCCCCTCCCGCGTCGTCTCCCGTAGGCGACTCGGGAGCGACACCCGTCGCCACCGCAAAAACCTCCCGGTACAGCCTCTCCCTGGCCGCCGCCGTCGTTCTCCGGTGACCGGTGGTGGCGGCCCGCGGCGGCACTCAAATAGGTGACCGGCTGCTACGTATCTCCCCCTCCCCTTCCTCCATTCCTTCCTCTCCCTCGTGTTCCTGCTCCATGGCGGATTGGCGGGCGTGGAGCTGCTGCATGGGCGATGGTGCGCGTCCAGTTCCGGATCCGGCTCCCTGGGGCATGGATCCACGTTGTGGTGCGTGGCCCGTCACTGGCGTGGGTGCGCGGCTGCCCCCGGCATCTCCGGGCGGTCGGCGGTCGATTCCGGGCGCCCCAGGGCCGGATCTGCTGTGCCTATGCGGATCCGCCCCTCTCCGGCCTGCACGCCTCAGCCGGGGCGGTCCGTCGCCGGTGTCTCCGGACGGCCGACGGTCGAATCCGGGCGTCCCGGGCCCGGATCTGCAGATCCGCCCCTCTCCGGCATACACGCCTCAGTCGGGGTCCGGCGGCAGTGGTCGGCCGGCCGCGTGGTCCTGGTCGGGTGGCTGTGCCCTCCCGTGGCGACCAGGGCAGCCTGCTCTCGGTGGCCTGGCTAGGACCGGCGGCTGTCTGGGCTGCTCGTCTTGGCCCGCCCCATGCTGCTGACTCTGCTCCAGATCCGGCAGTTCTACGGCGAGCTGGCTTCTTGGCTGGGGCTACCGGCGGCTAGGGGCGCCCGTGCATCTGTGGGTTGGTGGCCGGGGCCAAGGTACACCCTAGCGACCATAGGCGAACAAGGTCCTCGGTGAAAACTCTGCTCAGCTTCTCGCTATGGGCCGACGACGGTGGTGCATCATGCATCATTCACCTTCCTGAAGGCGTCGTCGTTGGATCAATTCGTTGTGCAGGTCGTTGGGGCCGGTACTGGGGCGAAAGTCCTTCTTTGTCCTCTAAGCATTGTTGGCGTCGGTGGACGTCATGCCCTCCTTGGAGGCTTCGCTGTTGGCCACCACCTGTCAAAGCTGCTCCTTGCTTTTGTTGTGTCTGCCTGTGCTTCGGTTTCCTCCTAGTTTTGGTCTGTTCACCTTGGGTTTTGGTGTCGCCGCATTCGTCGTCTTCTCCTTCGCAGCGTCTACCTGGTCGCTAGCGGATATGATCGTCTTCTTCGCAGCGGCTACTTGGTCGCTGGCGGATGTGATCGCCTTCTTCGCAGCGGCTACCTGGTCGCTGGCGGACACTGTCGCTTCTCCTTCGCAGCGGCTACCTGGTCACAGGCAGATGTGATCACCTTCTTCGCAGCAGCTACCTGGTCGCTGGCGGACACTGTCGCTTCTCCTTCGCAGCAGCTACCTGGTCGCTTGCGGATGGTGAAAGTGCATCTAGCCCTTTAGTGGGTTTTGGTGAATTGAGTGACAACACAATTAAAGGTCTAACAAGTTTGCTAAGTGTATCAAAGGTTCAAGAAAAAAAGCAAACTTGATGGTATTCCACACGGTGTTGAAATGAAGGTCAAATTGTGTATTGTTGTATTGAAAGATCATGGGAATAATCTAGTTCAAGCAAAAGACAACAATGCAAATGGAATCAATGAAATGAGTTCTATGTTGTGGGATATCATAGTACCATGTCAAAGCAAACACACTTGACAAATGGCAAATGAGACATGAGTTGATAGTTATGTATTGGTCTTTATATTGGCTTGCTTTGCATGAACAAGAAGAGTTGGATAATGGACTAGTGTTGATCAAGGATTGAATAATGAATCAATAGTGCATAAGTGAGAAAACACCAAGCAAATGTCAAATGACAAGGAGACAATGTATATTGGATATAATATGGTCTCTACTTTGGTTTGCTTGTATGGATAAAGATTGAAGTGAGTAATAGGAGTGTCAAGCCAAAATATGGAGGATATAAGGAATTGTGAATTGGCTTGATCATATTGATGTGGAGTCTCATATATAAAATCTTGATTGATCTCAACATTCATATCTACAAGATATCAAGTAAGGATCACAATATTGAAGAAATGGTTTTCAATCGGTGCTTAATATGATGTGACTTGAGTACGGCTTGATAGAGTGAAGATAGCAAGGAAAGGACTTCGAGGTACTAAGCGAAGGTGAATGTCAAGGAGACCGAGGTACTATGTCTAAGGTGAAGAAGAGAAGAGAGTACTTGCATTGAGTCGAAGTACTAATCGAGCTATGAGGAGTCATATTATGTTGAGGATCAATTTATTAGTGGAAGTGACTTGAAGCCATGGGCTGAATTCATATGTGTTGGAAAGATTCAAGTCACAAGCTCTAAGGTGTGTTTGCTCCAAGAGATGAGATAATGATGATTGCAAACACATGCTCAAGGTATTACAAGAATAAGGACAATACATTCAATGGTGCAGCCCCAAATGATCAAAGGATATGGTGACCAACTCAAAGGCGTTTAAATTATTTGATGTTTTGAATTTGAGTTTAGGAAAGGTCGTACTACAAAGGGGGATGCAATGTCCATGCTTAAATGTGCAACCAAGTGCTCAAATTCCACCAAACATCCTCTTATACCTTGCCCGGACTCCCTACAAAACAGTTTTTCATTCGGAGCATTTTTGGGCAGTGTAGCAGTGCTGCTCCCCAAGAGCAGTAGTGCTGAGGTCCAGCAGTACCGGGCCTGAGGCCGGCAGTGCCGGACCTGAGCGGCAGTGCCGGGCCTGAGTGCAGCAGTGCCGTGACTTAAAGTTACCGTTGGACAGCAGAGAGCACTTCTATCCCCTTCCTGCTGCCCCCAACGGTCATCTCGACCATTCCCTTCTCAAGTGCTCACAGCAACAGCTCTCTCCCTCTCTCTAACTCCATTGGAGCCCCTCAAGCTTCTCCTTTGATTCCTCTCCAATCCTTTGAGAGATTGAGCCTCCAAACTCCATTAGAGAGCAGCCCAAACTATTCTTCATTGTTTAGAGCACTTGGTTCGCGTTCAAGCCGGCGGATTGCATTTGTTACTCTTGGAGCTTGCTCCTAGCCGGCTAGAGCGTCGCCCGTGGAGCTTGCCAACTTGTGTGGCAACCCCGGGAGGTTTGTAACCATCTCATTGCAGCTAGTAAATCACCCCTCACTTCAAGAGTTCACTCTCTTGATTTGAGAACGAGGGAAAGACAAGCCTTGTGTGGCGAACCTCAACAATGTGGACTTAGGCCAGCCTTGGTGGCGACGCTGAACCACGGGATAAATCTTGTGTCACTTGTGTTTGTATTGTTTGCTTCACTTGCATTTATCCTCAAGTTGCTAGGGTTTGGTTCCGATCTACTTGGTGGTGCAGCTCCTACCTTTTTCAAGTGGTGCTAGTGGTTCCCTACACCTCTAGGAAGGTTTTCATTCAAGCACAATTTCCATTCTAGTTATACATTTTGAATTGTGCTCAGTTCTGTCCTGGAGGCCAGCACTGCCGGGCTTTAGAGCAGCAGTGCCGGACCTAAGGCCGACAGTGTCGGACCTGTGCTGACAGAAAGTTTGCAAGTTTATTTTAAATAGACCTATTCACCCCCCCCTCTAGTCCTGCTGGGCGACATCAAGGTCCTTTCAATTGGTATCAAAGCTTGGCTCTCTATTTCGGGCTTAACCGCCTAGAGAGAATGATGTCGACAAGTGGGGAGGTATCTCTAGAACTTCTACTTTTAGATGGCTCAAATTATGCATCTTGGTCTGCTCATGTACTTGATGTTTTTAGGACCATGGGTCCTCATATAGAGCAGATTGTAGATGTGAGCATTTCACCTCCTAGTGATGATTTGGACTATCTATCTAGAGAGAAAGTGAAATGCTTACAATACAATGCTCAAGCTACTAATGTCTTATTTAGTGTTTTGAGTGAAGATGTTTTTGATGCTATCATATTTGGAGATGATGAACCACTTGATGATGCTCACATCATTTGGACCATGCTTAAAGAAAGATATGGTAAATCCAAATGTGATGAGAAGTTTCTCACATTGGAGAATTCACTTGAGGAGTGCTCAACTTCACCGAACAATGATGAGTCTCAAGTGATTCCTCCAAAAATCCTAAGTGATCATGCCACATCCATTTCCTCACCAACATATGACTTAATGAATGGTAATGAAATTGTTGGTGAGAACAATATTTGTATATGTGGCACTTCTACTTCCTCTAGTTCTTGTGAAACTAACATTTTGAAGGAAGAAGAAGCTTGTGATCGGTGGAGGCCAAATGATGAATCTACCTCACCAAGAAGCCAAACTCTCTATGCCACTTCTCATATGGGTCTCATGGCAAAGAATGAGAAGAATGTGGCAAGTGAGAGTGAGAGTGAGAGTGATAGTGAAGATGAAAGTGATGATGATGAGATCACTCAACACATTGCTAGCCTAAGCAAGAAAGACAAGTTGATGATGCTCAAGCTGATGGAGAAAATAAATGAGCAAGAAGAATCACTTTACAAGCAAGAAGACTTTCTCATTGAAAAGATCAAATGCTTGGAGAAGTTGACCAATAAGCATGAAAATCTTAAGTGGTCTCATGCTAGTTTGGTGGAAAGGTATGAAAACTTGTCAATTGAGCAAACTCATACTATTAACTCTCTATCTTGTGTTGCTCAATTAGAAGATGAGAATTATATGCTTAAGGAGAAATTGGAAAGACTCACTAGCAAGAATGAGACCTTACAACAAAGCCATGATGAGATCCTGTGCTCTCATGAGAGGCTTATGAAATCTCATATCATGCTAGAGATTTCTCATGAGGTTATGATAATAGCGGTAAAATCATATCAACCTCACACCCACAAATGCATATGTACACAAGTTCAATTTATTTTATCATGTGCTAACAATTGTTGCTTTCAAGCAAGCCAACCTTCCATTGAGCATGTATATGTAGAAACATGTGATGACTCCATCACAAAAGAAAATGAACAACTCAAGGAAGAGGTTGAGAGGCTAAGAAGGGACTTGATTCATTGCACGGGATCAACCAATGCATGCATCAAATCCTATCAACAAAATCACAAGTCCAACAATGGGTTTGGATGTGTGCAGTTTGAAAGGAAGGAGCAGATTGGTACAGATCACCCTGCACAGATGATGGCACAACAGCAGCCCCGAGCAGCACAGCCACCTAAGGGCGGCAGTGCCGCGGTGAAGGGCGGCAGTGCCGCGCCCCGCAAAAATGGGAAGGCTACCAATCCGACTCCCGATCAGACTAAGCCTAAGAAGATGGTGCCCAGGCAAAAGCAGGTTTCCCAAAAGCCAAAAGAATCAATGTGGGTCACTCAAAACAAGGTGCAAGATATATCAAAGAATACTCTCATCACTTGCTTCAAGTGCAAGAAAGAGGGTCACCATGTGAGAGATTGCACAGTGAAGAAGGAAGAGAAAGGCATGATCAAAATCCAAGAGAATAATAAGAAGAAGAAGACTCATGCTAAGTGCTCCAACATAGAACACAATGCCTCTATGTGTTCCAACAAGGTTGATGATCAAGTCACACTTCCAAACAAGAAGACAACACAGAGCAATAGGAGGTGTCATGGTTGCCATATGAAGGGACATGAAATTGCATCATGCCCCTACATGAATGATGAAGTCTTGGCATCATCAAGAAAGAGGCTCACTAGCAAGGTAGCAAGCAAAAGGCAAGAAAAGAAGGCCAATAAGAACAAGAGACGCCTATGCTACACTTGTAGAACAAAGGGACATTTTGGTAAGGATTGTCTCATGGGTAACACTCTTAAGCTAAACTCTTCAATTGATGTAAATTTGCTTAGGAGGCCCAAAAATGACACTTGTGCTAGAAAGGTAATTAGTTCACCACATGCTAGCACAAAGGCCATTTGGGTGCCTAAGTCTCTTGTGACTAACCTTGATGGACCCATCTTGGTATGGGTACCAAATTGTGCTTGAAGTGTTGTAGGTACTTGAAGGTGATATGAAGCTTCGGGGTGCTTGAGTAAGTTGATTGAAAATATTCACTCAAGCTATCAACCAATTCATATTGTCCTTCTTATATGGTTGACCCGAAGATGGATTTATGGAAATATTTCAAACTTCATATTCACCTTGGTAACTAGTATCTAACCCTTACTAGCTAGCCACTTGACTTGTGTAGTCTCTAGCAAATTCACAAATGTGTGTATGTTTGTGAATGAGTAGAGTGGCTAGAATATTCTAGTAAATAATTCACTTTCCATATGATGCTTTTAATGGCTCTCTAGTAGAGCAAGTTCTTATTATGTTGTAGGTTATGAAGTATAGAGACAGGAGATCATTAAGTTGTTGCTGCACCAAATTTCCGCTGACATATTCTATGAAGAAGTGCAGCACACACACATGCTGGAAATCAACAGGGCGGCAATGCCACACCTATGGGAGGCAGTGCCGCCCCTCCTACCTCAGTAGCAACTGAAATCAGTCCAAGCTATGGATGAAGCCTACAACATGTTCATAAGCAAAGTGAAGATGAAGAGACCACCTCATCCATTACATTCATAAGGGTGGTAACAACTAAATCTCAAGTGCATGTTATTTTCACATTTTACTCCTTTGTGTCTTGTGTAGCCACTTAGGGAAATAAAGCACTCGAGGTTATATATATTGGTTGCTGGTCATGGAAGAAGAATATGATTAGAATTGAATTGATCATCCACACCAAGTAACATAGATGACTTGAGTTTCCTTTGTGGACTTCAAACCAAGAATTTCAAGATGAAGAAAGCATAATTTGAGTTGGTTTGAGGGATTCAAATACTTGGCTCACATTGAAGAATACAAGTAAATTTCAAGAAGGCCAAGAATGAAGAATCAAGCTCAAGTCAAGTAGAGACACTTATCACTCACAATTCAAGAACTCTCTACTTGATGGATTCTTGTCATATGGTAGATTGGCAAAATCTCATTCTCATATTATGGTCATCTATATGCTCTAATGGTTGTAAGTATTTCTTAGCATATTTCAATTTGATTATCCTTTTGTTGCCATGACCTAGACATAGAGTGAAATCTCAAGTTCTTAATTGAATAAAGTGCTATGTGAGAAATTCAAATACTTAGAGAACTTATCAAAATGGACTTTACTCTATGACTAGTGTTGTGAGACTAATCTTTCTCTCTAAGTGATATTTGTGTAGCTCACTAGCTAAATGATAGAATGTGTTTCTCAAATGGAGTGTGCTATGATAGGAAGGTCATCAATCCAAAACTATGTGATGTATTCCCTCTCTAGTTAATTTGGATTTGATTTGTCTATGTTAGGCACTCACCATAATATGGCTTAAATCTACTCTTTGAACTCAATTGACCAACCATGCACATTCACATTTCCATTCCACTCAAAAGGTGTGCATGAGGCTTTGAGGGAGATTTAATCCATGTTATGAGGTTTCTCTATTTTGGTAGCCTACTTGCCATCCACATATAAAGGGTTACTAAATGAGAAACTAGTGCTTGTGTTACTAATAACCTCTTGTATTTAAGCTTGTTTATAGAAAATCAAGAAGAAGAGGTTGTGTTTGAATTGGATGAATCACAAGCCTAAAGGTTACTCTTCACCTAAAGTAAGATGAGGTTGAGTTAGATAAAGCATATAGGGATAATGCACAAGATTACAAGCATTGATAAGAGGACTGAATGGAAATAACATCTTGTGAGTATTATCAACCAAATTCACCTCAAGATTGGACAAGAAGTAAAGAAGAATTAAAAATCATCAAATTTGTCCAGAAAAGTGAAATCTGAGTTGGCTGCCTTCAAGCATGGATTTGGAGATTCAAATGTTGATGAATTGACCTAAAACTTTGTGATCATGCTATACACATCTAGTACTTGTTGCTGTACAATTGGCATAATGATTGGTTTAGAAGAAAATCAGTGTTGAGTTGAATTCTGTCAGCCTCAGCATGCAGTTTCAGACTTGAGCAGCTTTGGTAGAAAATATATTTGACTGCTCAAATGATATCCAAATGGGCTAAAATTTCTACAGAAGTTAAAGGACATATATATCCATACCTATACCAAATTTCATCAATATTGAACCAGTATTCTGAGAGATATGAAGTTTTCTCTGAGGTGGACAAAAGCTGAAAACTGAGTGTTTTTCAGACCTAGCGGTATTGGTAGAAAATTGTTTTGACTGATCAAATGGTGTCCAAATGAACTGAAACTCTCACAACAGTTAGAGGACACATATATACATATCTATACCAAATTTTATGCATACTGGATTAGTAATCTGAGATATATGGATTTTTCTCCAAGAAAGGTAAATCTGAAAATTCAGTGTATTTCAGACTTTAGCAGTTAGTGGAAAGTCAATTTGGCTGATCAAATGGAGTCCAAATGAGCTGAAACTTGATAGCAGCTAGAGGACTCATGTATGAACATCTCTACCAAATTTCATGCATATTTGTCTAGTGGTCTGAGAGATATAAATTCTTTTCAAGGAAGACAAAATCTGAAAACTGACTGCTTGGAAGTGAAATGCAAGTTGCTTGAAGGAGTTTGAAATCAGTTGGTATATAGTCTGAACTTCTCCTTTCACCCCAGGATCATTGATATGCATGTATCTACCTTGTGTACTCTTGTGTGCAAACATTGAGGGGGAGTTTAGCTAATATCTTGTGGGACAAATGGTCTTTCAAATTCATGATTATGGTGTCTCACACATTGGAGAAATAAGGATGGATGGTTCCTTTAGACTCTCTGGTTGCCTCACATTTATTCTTGAAGGTCTTAGTCTTTATAAACCAAGAGCTTCAGGTTTAGTGTTGGATGCCCCAATCCTTGGTGGAACCGGATTTCAATGAGTTGGAGAAAATAATTGAATTGTGGACTTTCATTGTTAATTCTCCACTCTATAGCTCATCAAGGGCTTATGATCCATCATATTGATTACCCAGGATCTTATCAACAAAAGTGGTAACTCCTAGTTCACAATTTGCAAGTTTTATGAATTTTACCATTTTGCTCTCTATGTGAGTTGCTTTAGGTAAAGAAATAACTAGGAACCTAATATGGATCTTGGATGATCATGAAAGCTCTATTTCACCACATTTCATCAAGTGAAAAACTATTGTCATCCAATTCATTGAAGTCTCACTTATGATGGCATTGTGTGGTGATCTATCTACCTTAGTGGTGGTATGTGTCCTTGGCATAATTTCAATTGTTGCAACTCTATCATGCCTTGACCAAGATATAGGATGAACTCCTCTAGACTCTTAAACCGATTCAAGTGCATTTCACAAGTAATTTGAGTACTTGATGCACATATGAAGGGGGAGCCCATTCTATGTCTTGTGTCTTTGAGACTAACCTTTTCTTCTAGTGAATTTGTATAGTCTCTCGGTAAGAATGAGTTTCTCATGAGTATGCTACACTAACTCAATTCAAATCGGTAAAGCTATCTCTTATATTTATTTGGATTGTAATTTTATCTCTCAAGTAGCTACTCTCCATAATATAGCTTAAATTCACTTGTTTGTACTTAAATGACCAAAAGTGCATATGTTCTTGTCTTCCACATATATATATGTATGCACTATCAAAAAGGGGGAACTTAGTCTATGTTATGAAGTTTTGCAATTAGTGATCCACATGCCTTTCACATCCAAAATGATCACTAGTTGTGAAACTCTAGCTTGTGCAATTTAATGTCATCTCTTGTTTTTGTAAGCCTTTATTAGGAGGCATCTATGTGATATGATGAGATACAAACATCCATTCCAATTGGTACCAACTTGGGAAGATTCCTTCAATTGGTGTCATACTATGAAGATCATATTTCAATTGATATTGATGGACAATCTCTCAATTTAGTATATCAAGAAATATGTCTTCAATTGGTATCTCAAAATTACAACAAAAGCTAGCCATGAACTTTCAATTGATATCAAGCACAAGTTTGTGATATCTCCTTAAAGATGATGATGATGAGAGATGGGCACAAATGAGATATTTTTTATTGAACAAGTGTCAAACCCATCAAAGCACTAAATTCAAAATAATCATCATGATGGAGATTATGAGGCTTAGAACAAAGGTATATCAGTCCATGAACTCTTGTACTACCCTTGTCATCTAGGCCCTTACATGCTAGTGTGTGCATTTGTATGCAATAATTTGAGCCACACCAAAAGTTTGTTCTTGTGGTGACGATTAGAGAATGAATTAGATATTTGGTTGATACCTCTTGTGGTGATAGCATGAGTTTGTCTTATGTTAAAACTGTCATCTAAGTGAGGTATGAGCCAAATATGCTATCTTCTCAAGAATCTTGACTTAATTTGTTGCATACTTTGTTTGGTAGAAAACATAAAAGTAAAATCATACTTGCTAAAACTTCTGTCTACCTCTTGCCTTAACTTATCTACTATGATTTCTTCCTTTTTGGTAGAGAGATCCTTTTTGGAGATTAATTCCAAAGGGGGAGAAATATTAAAAGTGTAAGGGGTATAAAAAAATTTGATATGTAAAGGAGATAAATATGTTGTATGTGCAAGGATAGTTATGCTGACTGTCACAGGTGCGGCAGTGCCGCCCAGTGCAGTTTCTATTTTTATTATACTTGAGTGCATGATCTGTCATGAGCATCACGTTTATCATGTGACACCTTGCACCCCACAGATGCTATTATATAGGAGAGTTCTCACACTTGTTCTTAAATATGTGCATATGGCATTTGAGGCCAAATTTGAATTCTCTTCAATGCACACATTTAGGGGGAGCTCACTATATCATAGGATCCAAAATCTTATCATTTATCAATCTCTTATAAGCTTTAATTGTGTTGTCATCAATCACCAAAAAGGGGAAGATTGAAAGTGCATCTAGCCCTTTAGTGGGTTTTGGTGAATTGAGTGACAACACAATTAAAGGTCTAACAAGTTTGCTAAGTGTATCAAAGGTTCAACAAGAAAAGCAAACTTGATGGTATTCCACACAGTATTGAAATGAAGGTCAAATTGTGTATTGTTGTATTGAAAGATCATGGGAATAATCTAGTTCAAGCAAAAGACAACAATGCAAATGGAATCAATGAAATGACTTCTATGTTGTGGGATATCATAGTATCATGTCAAAGCAAGCACACTTGACAAATGACAAATGAGACATGAGTTGATAGTTATGTATTGGTCTCTATATTGGCTTGCTTTGCATGAACAAGAAGAGTTGGATAATGGACTAGTGTTGATCAAGGATTGAATAATGAATCAATAGTGCATAAGTGAGAAAACACCAAGCAAAGGTCAAATGACAAGGAGACAATGTATATTGGATATAATATGGTCTCTACTTTGGTTTGCTTGTATGGATAAAGATTGAAGTGAGTAATAGGAGTGTCAAGCCAAAATATGGAGGATATAAGAAATTGTGAATTGGCTTGACCATATTGATGTGGAGTCTCATATATAAAAGCTTGATTGATCTCAACATTCATATCTACAAGATATCAAGCAAGGATCACAATATTGAAGAAATTGTTTTCAATCGGTGCTTAATATGATGTGACTTGAGTATGGCTTGATAGAGTGAAGATAGCAAGGAAAGGACTTCGAGGTACTAAGCGAAGGTGAAGGTCAAGGAGACCGAGGTACTATGGCTAAGGTGAAGAAGAGAGTACTTACATTGAGTCGAGGTACTAATCGAGCTATGAGGAGTCATATTATGTTGAGGATCAATTTATTAGTGGAAGTGACTTGAAGCCATGGGATGAATTCATGTGTTGGAAAGATTCAAGTCACAAGCTAGGTGTGTTTGCTCAAAGAGATGAGATAATGATGATTGCAAACACATGCTCAAGGTATTACAAGAATAAGGACAATACATTCAATGGTGCAGCCCCAAATTATCAAAGGATACGGTGACCAACTCAAAGACGTTTAAATTATTTGTGATTTTGAATTTGAGTTTAGGAAAGGCCGTACTACAAAGGGGGATGCAATGTGCATGCTTAAATGTGCAACCAAGTGCTCAAATTCCACCAAACATCCTCTTATACCTTGCTCGGACTCCCTACAAAACAGTTTTTCATTCGAAGCATTTTTGGGCAGTGTAGCAGTGCTGCTCCCCAAGAGCAGTAGTGTTGAGGTCCAGCAGTGCCGAGCCTGAGGCCGGCAGTGCCGGGCCTGAGTGCAGCAGTGCCGCGACTTAAAGTTACCGTTGGACAACAGAGAGCACTTCTATCCCCTTCCTGCTGCCCCAACGGTCATCTCGACCATTCCCTTCTCAAGTGCTCACAGCAACAACTCTCTCCCTCTCTCTAACTGCATTGGAGCCCCTCAAGCTTCTCCTTTGATTCCTCTCCAATCCTTTGAGAGATTGAGCCTCCAAACTCCATTAGAGAGCAGCCCAAACTGTTCTTCATTGTCTAGAGCACTTGGTTCGCGTTCAAGCCGGTGGATTACATTTGTTACTCTTGGAGCTTGCTCCTAGCTGGCTAGAGCGTCGCCCGTGGAGCTTGCCAACTTGTGTGGCAGCCCCGGGAGGTTTGTAACCATCTCATTGCATCTAGTAAATCACCCCCCACTTCAAGAGTTCACTCTCTTGATTTGAGAACGAGGGAAAGAGAAGCCTTGTGTGGCGAACCTCAACAACGTGGACTTGGCCAGCCTTGGTGGCGACGCTGAACCACGGGATAAATCTTGTGTCACTTGTGTTTGTATTGTTTGCTTCACTTGCATTTGTCCTCAAGTTGATTTCTAGGGTTTGGTCCCGATCTACTTGGTGGTGCAGCTCCTACCTTTTCCAAGTGATGCTAGAGGTTCCCTACACCTCTAGCAAGGTTTTCATTCAAGCACAATTTCTATTCTAGTTATACATTTTGAATTGTGCTCAGTTCTGTCCTGGAGGCCAGCACTGCCGGGATTTAGAGCAGCAGTGCCGGACCCAAGGCAGCAGTGTCGGACCTGTGCTGACAAAAAGTTTGCAAGTTTATTTTAAACAGGCCTATTCACCTCCCCCCCCTCTAGTCCTGCTGGGTGACATCAAGGTCATTTTAGATGGACGCTAAGTTGTGTACCGGTGGATGTTGTGCTACCATGGCTTCACCTATCCTCTGTTGGGGACCATTGCGCGGATGTATTTTTATTTGGCAGACATAGTCGGCTAGTGCTTTGTGGTGGAGGTCTCATGTATTCTTGCTGTTCGTTTGTGTCTTTGTGTTTCCACCGGTAATCCTAGGATTACCTGTGAGTCCTATATCAATGTTCCAGCCTTTTCTTATGGCCTTTCCTCTTAATGAAAAACGGGTAAAAGTCCCAATCGCGAAAAAAATATATCCACTTGAGGTTCTTTTATTTTAAGACTTTTAGAATAACTTATAATTTAGGATGGAGGGAGCATGGTATAATATTTTACCTTCCCCGTTTATATATACTTAATGATGTTACACATAGAAGCTAATTTATTAGTAGCAGCTAACTATTAGCAAGATAGGTCCAAATAGAACAAAATATAGTTATGTCGCACTAGAAAATCAATGATCATTCCGTGTTATAAAAGAGATGTACTACCTCCGTCCTGAAAAAACGCAATTATGAGAAGCGTACCGGTCAATGTATCTCATATTTGATCAACTTTATATTAAATAATATTAGCATTTATATCTCTAAATAATTTTATTATAAAAATATATTCTATAATTGTTGACACAAAAAGCGTCAGGATCTGCGAACACCTCGGGCTTATACCCGAAATTCGATATCCAGAGGCGTGCCAGTCGATTTGACCAGTTAATCGACAAGGACAATAACTAGAACAAGATTCAATCCAGACAACGACGATGCGCCCGGATGCTGGGATTGAGGCTTGATCAGGATAACTAGAGCTGAGCTAAACGAGGCAACAACGATACGCCCGGATGCCAAAGCTCAGAGATACTCCCACGCGGAACTTACAAGGGTTTCACGAAGATCAAGATGATGCAGCCCGTCGAAGCTTGAAGAACTCGTTGATAAACTACAGCTAATGCAGTAAAGGGTAAATTGCGATAAAAGTAGAATAAGATAAAATTGATTTGATTGATATTGGATTGATATGTTTACACGCAGCCCTTGGGCACATATTTATACTCCCGCATGGAGAGTTGTACAGAGGTACGACCCGTATCCTTCCTAAAACAAACTCCTACATTTAAGGAAACTGACTCACGCAGGAGTCGGATCTAAAATAAAAATATATTTTTCCTAAACAAACACATCTATTTTAAAGGAAAATAAACGACTCATGCAAGAGTCGGACTCAAACTGCTATAATAATACTGGTATAGAATCACCAGTTTCCTTATATCTCTCCTTTGATGAAAACTTTCCATCGGCAGATCCCTTCAATCCGCGGCTTCCTTTTTTGGCCACTGGTAATCCTCTGCTGACATCAAACGCTAAGTCACCCTGTGCTCATCCGCATCCCATGTCCATCGGCATCGGCAATACTTCCCGATCGGCAACCTTGTACTAGTGACTTGTCTTCACCAATCAATCTCTATCAGCATTCGGCATCGGCAACACCTCCTCATCGGCAATCGGTATCAGCAACTTTGCAATTGGCCTCTGGTGAGCCGTTCCATTCCTATCGGCAATATCTGAGACTTCTAGCTTCCATCGGCAACATACTTAGTCTTCCCACAACACACTTCCATCGGCAATACTGACTCATGACTTCCCGATGCCGATGGAAAACGGCTGCCGATCGACACAAGTCTTAGCTCATTTGATACGTGCTGAAAAACGGTGTCAACACATGCCCCCTAGTTTCGTTGTGTAATACTTTACGCGCCGAAATTCCCTCTACTATAGCCATTACCTTCGAGATAACTGCACAACTTCCTCGATCTCCATGCGCAAAACCACAATTTATTAATAAAATCCCTCGATTATAGCACAAACAGTTGCAAATCTGACAATATCTCCTTGATTATCGTGCATATCTGCCGCAAGCCTCTTCACATTCCTGCACAGTGCAGACCGAAATCCCAAAATGCCCCTGAGAAAGCTTATAAAAGTTACCAGGATCCAATCTGCTTTTTACCCCGAGTTCACTTTCACTTCCACACCTTCTGCCTTCGTCTTCAACCTCCGGCGGCACCTCTGAAGAACACGAGTTCAAGCAACAGTGCTTTCTCAATCAAGGACGAACCGCAAGAACTTTTTCTGCTCCAATGGCGATCCAAGTTGACATCCCCAAGGTAAAATCTACTTTTCTCCTCATCCAACCTCCTGCTAGTTCCTTTCTCGCACGAATCCAGAATCTCCCCTTTTCCTTCTCTGATTCTTTTTTTTCTTTTCTTTTCAAACCCTAGGAACTGTACAACAAGGTCTTAATCCCTCTCGATCAGTCCAGTTTCACCTGCTTAGGCCCCATGGGAAATCCGGATCCTAGTTACATAATCAACGCGGAAACCAACCGGATCCCTTTTAGATCTGAATATTTCGGTTTAGAACTATGGAAGGATGCCTTCCGATCATGGCCCAAGCCCACCAAAGGGTGGAAGAACTGGTACCTTAGGGTTGCTAGAACACAAAAAGTGTATTGGTCAGAGCGTAATTTGGATCAGTGCATCAGGCTCTCCATTGCCGATATGGAGAAAAATGAGAACATGCTGATAGTTGCCTCCTATTTCTGGTCTGACACCATGAACGCTTTCCTTTTTTGACACGGACCAGCCACCCCTACCCTTGCCGATGTCCATATGTTGACCGGTCTGGACGTCTCTTCTGCCGATACTTTCACCTTATTCAATAGGAAAGCCGAGTATAAAGTGAACACTCGGAATATCGGCGGCTGGACCGGCTATATCCATGAATATCAGAAGACTGGATCGGTAAACCAGAGGGAGCACGCCACTTTCCTGAATATGTGGTTAGAAAAGTTCATCTTCTGCGGCAGGGCAGTTGGACCCACTACTATGCATCTTCCGGCAGCCGAACTCCTTGCCGATGGAACAAGACTTCCGCTAGGCAGATAATCTCCTTGGATCGGTATACTGCCTTCTTCATCAAGTATCCAAGAAATTACTGCTAGGCGAGTCCATCGGCAACCTTGGGGGTCCCTGGTGGTTTATCAACATGTGTTTGAACGCACACATGCACAAGGCCCTCCAGTTTGACTTGTTCGCTCAACGATTCCCAAGGGATATATCGGAAGATTACAAATATAGGGATGATGAATCGGCAACTCGCCCTCCACTCAACTTCGGAGAGGCCATCATAGTGTTGCCAGGGACCGATGCCGATGCAGAATAGTTCGGCTTATTCTTTCAGAAATTTTACAACGGGATCCCTGCCTCCGAGCGGCTCTGGTGGCCATACATCGATGAGAACAATCAGTTTCCGCTGCTGTTCAATCTTACCGATGGGAATGTGCCCCAGAATCACATAATCATGAAGGCCAGTATTATTCTCCAGGCCATTCCAGTTAACATCTTCGGAATCGGGAAGAATACCCCTCCATCCTTCGAATTTTACTACCCATCGGTAGCCGCGAGACAACTGGCATTTGGCCAACTGCTGATTAAGCTCTGCTACTCCAAGGTGGTGAAGCCCAGGCACACTATCTCCAGCGCTCTAGACTGGAACAAAGTTGTCAATCTTCCTCCCAATGTCGATATATCAGATATTGACTTGTCCTCCTGGTCACCAACATCCTTCATCACGAATGAGTATAAATTCTGGTGGAAAGATTGGAGACATCAATTATTTGCTAAGTCATCGCACTATTATCGGCATATGATTAACGCCAACCACATCATCCCCGACGACGCAGTAAGTTTCTATCTCGATGCATTCCTTATCACTTTACTTTTATCATCGGCATCTGACCCCTTATGCTTAACAGGTCGACGATCCAATCCCCACGATGAGCAACAGTGGCAAGACCTTTAACCTTCGGATGATGAGTCCTATATCACTCATCGGCAACAATGCTCCAACGCTAGCTACCTTCACGCCTCAGAAGGTACCCAAACCGACGCCTACAAAAACCAAGGCTACATCGGCTGCTGCTGCCTTGACGTGGGTTTTTGCAGTAAACTCATCTTCACTCATACCGATTACATATTGTTTCATCGGCAACAGGTTACTCTGTATAACTTATACTAATATTTTCAGGCAATGAGGTCATTAGCAGCTGCTTCAAACACTCAAGCATCTCCAAGTCCTGCTACCGATGCCCCCCAGTCTTCATCGAAACGGGCTGGATCCCCTGCTGCTGCGCCAAGGAAGAAAAAGCGCTTGAGGCTGGCTACCCCATCTTCACCATCGGCTCCAACTGCACCACCAACTACCGATGCGCCAACGACAGGACCATCCTCGGCTCCGACTCCTGATCACCCATTGGACGACATTCCTGGTCAGGAGGTAACACCACCCGCTGCAACAGCGGAGGCGACATCGGCATCGGCACCACCAGCCGAAATCCCCGATGAAGGAACGGTGTCGCCACCACAGGAGCCGGCCACCACATCGGAAGCGACGCCAGCAACAACGCCACCAGCACCAACGGCGTCAACTGCTTCCCCAGTAGCTCACTCATCGGCAACTGCTGCCGATCTCCAGGATGAGGCTGGACCATCCACCATGCCAAGTCCCAGGCAAGAAATTTGTTTCAAAATGGTAAGTTGGTCACCAAAAATTTCATAGTATAACCTTATGATCGGCATATTTTAACTTCTTCGTTTTCAGGCCCAAGATTCCCCAGACAGCCTGTTCTCCTTCGGCCTCAACCTCCAGGACGAGGATGAACACCAAGAGGGCCCCGCTCGAGCAAACAGCTTATTCTCTTTCGCTATCGACATTCCTGATGAGGACGAAGACGAAGAAAGCTCTGCTCCAGCACTATCGGCGGAGGTCAAATCTAAGCTTGAAGCGCTGCTTTCCTTGCTGCAATAGGATACATCCCAGCTCATCTAGGACTCAACCGCAGCAAAGATAGCTTACAAGGATATCCAAGGCCACCTCTCTGCCGATACTGAAGAAACTCTTTTCCAGGCAACCTTCCTTGATAGCAAGCAGATCCAATACCAGAGGCTCTCCCGCCGCATTGCCGACAGGGCTGCCCAATCTCAGGCTGAGGAAGAGAAGCTCAAGTTCAAAACTATTGCCGATGAAAAGCACAAGAGCATCGGCCAAGTAGAATTCTCCAGCACCGACCTTGATCAAGAAATCACTCAACTATCGGCAAAGAAGGAAGACCTATTGGCTGAATTACAAAGGGTTGAGGAGGCCCTGAACACAGCCAATCAGCAGAAAGCCCAACTGTCCGACACCATCAAGGTTCTGCGACAGGAAAGAGACCAAAATGCCCGATAAGCAATCTTATTGAAGAAGAAGATCAAACCGGTCGAGGGCTCTGCCGATGCCGATGCCAAGGAAATGGATGAGATAGAGCAAATTCGCCTGCGTACGATATTAGCCATCCAATCCTTGTTATAATTTATTTATTGTATCGGAAAATGTAACATTGGTACTTGATTTTGGCTCTTGTAATATAATGTCAGCACATTTTTACCAATGCTTATATAACTTTTTCTTTCATCGGCATTCAACTAAGCACTATGCATCGACCCATATGCTAGGGTAATATCTCTTCAAGTATTTACCGTTGATCGCTCTAGAGAATGCAACTCCTTCGAGAGTTTCCAAAATATAAGCATTACCAGAAGCAGACTACTTTATCCGATAAGGACCTTCCCAATTAGGAGACCATTTTCCAAACTTAGAACTCTTAGTCCCAATCGGTAAAATCAACTTCCAAACTAAATCGCCATCGGCAAAGTCTTTTACCTTTACTTTCTTGTCATACCATCTGGCAACCCTCTTCTTGTTTTCCTCAATGCTGATCAATGCCCTCAACCGATGACCTGCTAAATCCTCTAACTCATCTTTCATCAGAGTAGCATAATCATCGGTCGTCAGTTGATCTTGAAAAGATAATCGCCTAGAGCCAGTTTTAATCTCCCAAGGCAGGACAGCATCGTGTCCATAGACCAACTGATACGGAGAGACTTTGGTTGCACCATGACAAGCCATCCGATATGACCATAAAGCTTCGTTTAACACCACATGCCACCTTCTAGGGTTTTCTTCAATCTTGCGCTTTATAAGCTTAATAACTCCTTTATTAGTCGCTTCAGCCTGACCGTTGGCTTGAGCATAATAAGGAGAAGAGTTTAACACCTTGAACCCCATACTAGCAGCAAATTCATCAAACTCTCCCGATGTGAACATGGTTCCTTGATCGGTAGTAATAGTCTGAGGAATACCGAATCGGTAAACAATGTGTTCTTTAACAAAATCCACCATGTTTGCCGATGTCACTTTTTTCAAAGGAATCGCCTCAACCCATTTAGTGAAGTAATCGGTAGCGACAAGTATAAACTTATGCCCCTTACTTGATGGCGGATAGATCTGGTCGATGAGATCAATGGCCCATCCTCTAAATGGCCAAGGCTTGATTATAGGATTCATTGCCGATGCAGGCGCCCTCTAGACATTACCAAATTTCTGACAATCTTGGCACCCTTTGAAATAGTCGAAGCAATCTTCAAGGATTGTCGGCCAATAATATCCATTACGCCTAATCATCCACTTCATCTTGAATGCCGATTGATGTGCCCCACACACACCTTCATGGATCTCACCCATCAATTCCTTTGATTCCTCTTTACCAAGGCATCGGAGCAAAACTCCATCAATCGTCCGATAATACAATTCATCGTCAAGGAGCACATACTTAGTGGCTTGGAACCTTAGACTCCTTTCAACCTTCTTAGATGGACCCCTTAAGTAATCGGCAATCTCTTTTCTCCAGTCATCGGTAACCGTTACCGATGTTATGACTCCTTGAATCGGCTGATACCCTGAGGCATTCTGTGCTAACCGATTGGCCTCTTCATTATGCAATCTAGAAATATGCTCGAGGCGGTACTCTTTGAACTCTTTCAATAATTGCAAACACTTTCCATGGGCTGCAATTAAAGCTTTACTTCGGCATTCATATGTCCCAATCAACTGATTGATCACCAACATAGAATCACCGAAAATTTCAACAGCATCGGCATGTACCTCTCTGAGTAATTCCAACCCCTTAAGTAAAGTCTGGTACTCAGCCTGATTGTTTGTTGAAGTAGCAACAATCGGCAACGAAATTTCATACTTCCGTCCTCGGGGTGAAATTAAGACAATACCGATACCTGCTCCATCCTTGCACGTAGACCCATCAAAGAATAAAGTCCAAGAAGCAATCTCTACAGAGCTTACCATATTACAATGTTGAGTAACAAAATCGGTCATTACCTGACCTTTAACTGCTTTAGCCGATTCATACCTTAGGTCAAACTCTGAAAGTGCTAAAATCCACTTATCGATTCGTCCACTTAATATCGGCATTGACAGCATGTACTTAACCACATCATCTTTGCAGATAACAGTGCATTCAGCCGACAACAAATAATGCCTCAATTTTATGCAAGAGAAATATAAACATAAGCATAATCTCTCTATGGCCGAATACCTGGTTTCAGCATCCACCAACCTTCTGCTCAGATAATATATTACACGCTCTTTCCCTTCAAATTCTTGAATCAAGGCTGACCCGATAACACCGTCATCGGCAGACAAATATAACCTGAAAAGCTTCCCGTGTTGAGGTGGAACCAAGACTGGAGGGTTCACTAAATATCTCTTGATCTCCTCCAAGGCTAACTGTTGTTCTTCTTTCCATGTAAACTCTTGATCGGCTTTCAGTTTTAACAATGGGCTAAAAGACTTAATCTTACCAGATAAGTTAGATATAAATCTTCTAATGAAATTAATCTTGCCGATCAAGGACTGCAGCTCAGTCTTGTTTGTAGGAGCAACCACTTTGTTAATTGCAACAATAGACTTTCTGCCGATCTCGATGCCTCTTTGATGCACCATGAAACCCAGAAATTGACCTGCCGATACACCAAACGCACACTTATTAGGATTCATCTTCAACCCATGCTCCCTTGTGCATTCCAATATTTTGCGCAAATCGGCAAGGTGCTTCTCAAAATTCCCAGACTTAACCACCACATCATCAATATAAATTTCAACTATCGTGCCGATGTACTTATGAAAGATGAAATTCATTGCTCTCTGATAAGTAGCACCGGCATTCTTCAAGCCAAAAGTCATGACAACCCACTCAAATAAACCGATGTGACCTGGACATCTGAAAGCAATCTTGGATATGTCTTCTTCAGCCATGAAAATTTGATTATATCCAGCATTACCATTCATGAAGCTAATAATTTGATGTCCAGCAGCAGCATCAATCAGCAGATCGGCAACGGGCATCGGGTAGCCATCCATCGGCGTAGCCTTGTTAAGATTCCTGAAATCAATACAAACACGAAGTTTTCCATTCTTTTTATACACAGGAACCACATTAGAAATCCATTCGGCGTATCGGCATTGCCGAATGAATCCAGCTTCGATTAACTTTGTAATCTCAGCCTTAATGTCGGGCAAAATAGTAGGATTGCATCGGCGCGCGGGTTGCCGATGTGGTTGGAAACCAGACTTGATGGGTAACCGATGTTCAACTATTGATCGGTCTAAACCAGGCATCTCTGTATAATCCCAAGCAAAACAACCTTTATATTCTTTCAATAAATCAGTTAACTGCTGTTTACATTGGGAATCTAACTTAGCACTAATAAAAGTAGGCCTAGGTTTTCTACAATCGCCGATGTCTATCTCGAGTAAATCATCAGCAGATGTGAAGCCATGTCCCAGTTTTCCATCATCAGCGAACCGATCCATCAAAACTCCTCTTCAGGACCGACTGCTTGGATCGGTGTGATACGGTAATCGGTAACTTTGAGGAACTCTTTGTCCCAAGCTTCACCGGATATGCACCTGGTCTGCTCATAAGTTTCCGATTCTGCCGATGCAATAGTAGATGGGGCTCCACTTCGGACGACTTCAATTCTGTCCCCGATCCACTGTACGAGGCTCTGATGCATAGTGGAAGGAATATAGCAATTGGCGTGGATCCAGTCCCTTCCTAGGAGCAAGTTGTATGTGCCTTTGCCACTGATTACAAAAAATGTCGTCGGCAAAGTTTTACTGTCGATGGTTAAGTCAACACACACGGCTCCCATGGCGGTTGACACGTTGCCTTCGAAATCCTTGAGCTTCATGTCGGTCTTGACTAAGTCCTGGTCGCCTTTCCCAAGCTTTCTGAACACAACATATGGCATTATGTTTATTGATGCCCCACCATCTACCAGCATCTTTGTCATCGGCTGTCCATCCACTTTGCCCTTAACGAACAAAGCCCTTAAGTGATGCCTCTCATCATCGACAGGTTTTTCGAAGACAGCCGTCATCGGATCCAGCACCAATTGTGCCATCTCAGCAGTCTCCTCATCATCGCTGACAGGTGTCATGAACTCCATCGGTAACATGACGACCATATTGATTTCTGCCGATGGATCCCTCTCCTTGCGCTTTGGCCTCCACTGCTTTTCCCTTGAAGGATCCTCATTGTCACACAAGTTATTTCAGCATTCGCGCTGGATCCTTTCTCTCTGAGTCTTAGTCAGACCCTTAGGACACCACGGGGGAAGCTTGGTTTTCCAAATAGGCTGGTGTTGCTTCCCACCGCTTGTATCGGCACTTCTTCCGATATTGGGATCTCTGGAGAATATCTCTTCATCAGGCACTCTTGCATTAGCCATCTCCTCCAACTCCCCTTGATCAATACGCCTGCCAAGCCTGTTATGGGCACTGAGCTTGCCCCCCCAGTCGGTCATGCGCCGACCTCTTCTCTCTGAGCGGCTTGGCGTACCTGGATGCCTGATCATCAAAACAAGGTCTCTTACCTGACCGATCGGCAGTGTAATATCCATTGCACTTGGGACAATTATCGGTAGTAGGCAGCTTGATGCCTTCTTCCCAACAGTGAATGAAGAAGGGACACTTCCATTGGTCCTTATGCCGAAGCCATTCTTGGTGCTCCTCTTCTTCTTGCCGATATCGCTCTTCACGTGATTGCCGATAGTCTTGCCTTGGCTGCTTATGCGTGATTATAACACTAGGAGCCCTGTTGGCACTGCTACCTTCATCGGCAACCTTCTTGCCCTTTCTGTCATCGGTAAACCTCCTTCCATCACGCTCAGTCACTTGATGGTTAGGATCTACCGATGCCCTCTTCCTGGCAGCTTCCGATGTCAGCACTTTGGTCTTTCCACTAGTCTCCACCATATTGTTTGGAAACGGGTGCTGATCAATCTTCATCGGTTTCTGGACTTTGGAATTTTCAAACTTAATGTGTCCAGATTCAATCTCTGACTGCAACTGCTGCCTGAATACCTTGCAGCCATTGGTACCATGAGAAGTTGCATTATGCCATTTGCAGTACCGGATCTTCTTGAGCTCTTCGGCCGATGGAATTACTTGGTTGGGCGCCAACTTGATTCGCCCTTCTTGAAGTAATAAGTCAAACATCCTATCCGCCTTGGTGATGTCAAAGGTAAACCTTTCGGTTTCTTTCTGGCCGAACGGACAAGACACAGATTTCTTATCCTTCACCCATTCAGCCGCACTGATGTTTAGCTCTTCATCTGACCCAGAATCCTCTTCCTGCCCGATGAAGGTCACCTTCTTGTTCCAAGTCTTCCTGGGTTCAAAGGTTTTAGTATCTTGATCGGCAATCCTTTGCACCAGATGACTTAGGCTCTCAAACTCTTGGGACGCGTACTTGTCTTTGATGTGCGGCAGTAACCCTTGGAAGGCCAAATCTGCCAGTTGCCGATCATCAAGTACCAAGTTGTAGCACTTGTTCTTTACGTCCCGTAGCCTCTGAACAAAACTTTCTACCGATTCATCATTGTGTTGCCTCATCTTGACCAAATCGGTAAGCTTCTTCTCATGTATGCCAGCGAAGAAGTATTTATGAAATTGCCTCTCTAGATCGGCCCATGTGATTACAGAATTTGGAGGCAGCGATATGAACCATATGAATGCCGATCCAGACAATGATGAAGAGAACAATCTCACCCTGAGTTCCTCTATGCTGGCAGCTTCTCCGCACTGGATAATAAAGCGGTTGATGTGCTCCATTGTTGATGTGTCATCTTGGCCGGAGAACTTGGTAAAATCGGGAACTTTGTACCGATTTGGGAGAGGAACCAAGTCATATGCCGGAGGATACGGAATCCGATAAGAGTATGTATTGACTTTGGGTTTGATGCCGAATTGTTCCTTCATAACTTCGGCGATCTTACCGACCCAATATGCATCCTGCTCCTGCCGACTCATTGGCTGGTTGTTGACTGGTGGAGCCGGCTGATGCGCCTCTTGAAGATGATGCGGAGCAGTCACGGGCGCAACACCAGTCATCTAAACACTATGCATCGGTTGATTTACCGATGGATAGTTTTGCACACTTAGCAGATTAGGTTGAGTCATCGTATTCATCGGTTGCTGTACCGATGGTCCGCTCTGAGTGTATGCTGGGCCTCCATAATGATGTGTTGACACGTCAGGCTGTTGAGCTGGCGGCTGGTTGGCCCACCCAGGATTATAAATCATCGGCATGTGACTTACCGATGGCTAATAGCTGACTAGAGCGTGTGGCTCTTGTATTCTGGAGCAATCAATCACCAGATTACCTTGGGGAACTAGCACTCCAGCTTGAGGATTTGCCACCAAAGGCTGACTGCCAGCTGCTATGATGTGTTGCCTCGGCACAGAGTTCGCCGATGGCGGCATTAGAGGCATCTTGGGAATTACTTGAAGATCTTCTGATGGCATTCGCACAGTTGGAGAAGGCGCAGAGTAATGCATCATAGGGGCCACCGGCTGTGATTGTGTTGTTGATGCCATAGAGCCCTTCCAAGCTGAGCTGTCTCCCTGCACCAGATTAGAACCAAGAGATAGATTTGAAGGCATACCGTATCCCCACCAGTTAACGGGAGCTGGTTGACTCTGGATAGCAGGTCCTGAATTTGCCGATGCCACTAAATCTGTATTGAGCTTGGTGACGCTTTCAGGGTTTGGCCTTGGCGGTATAGTCACATCGGCAGACGGCTCCACAGGAGTAGAAGACGTCAGCGGGGTTGCCGATGGACTTATAGATGCCGATTCAGGTTGATGATACGCTGGACCAACATACCGAGGTGCACGTCCTTCTTTGAATGATTGCATGACAGCATTGTAGACAGTATTGGACAGCACGCTAGAGTGGCTAATTAATGCTTGACTTAGAGCAGAATTAACCATCTCTTGTAGCTTACCAGGATTGGCGTCGTACGTGACCTGCCGTGGCAATGGCGGATCTTGCTTCTGGATTGCCTCGCCGCTCCTGCTTAGGCTAAAGGATTTCAGATATAACTGCTTGTACTCCTCCATAGCCCGCTCCATGGCCAGCTTCTGATCATCTTTCAGATCGGTCTCGGAGACTTCAATGACGTTCCTCTGGTTAATGTCGGCGTTAGCACCCATGATAGATGTAAGATTTGTATAATCGTGTCCCACCGAGCGTGCCAAAAGAGGTGTTGACACAAAAAGCGTCAGGATCTGCGAACACCTCGGGCTTATACCCGAAATTCGATATCCGGAGGCGTGCCAGTCGATTTGACCAGTTAATCGACAAGGACGATAACTAGAACAAGATTCAATTCAGACAACGGCAATGCGCCCGGATGCTGGGATTGAGGCTTAATCAGGATAACTAGAGCAGAGCTGAACGAGGCAATAGCGATACACCCGGATGCCAAAGCTCAGAGATACTCCCACGCGGAACTTACAAGGGTTTGACGGAGATCAAGATGATGCAGCCCGTCGAAGCTTGAAGAACTCGTTGATAAACTACAGCTAATGCAGTAAAGGGTAAATTGCGATAAAAATAGAATAAGATAAAATTGATTTGATTTATATTGGATTGATATGTTTACACGCAGCCCTTGGGCACATATTTATACTCCCGCATGGAGAGTTGTACAGAGGTACGATCCGTATCCTTCCTAAAATAAACTCCTACATTTAAGGAAACTGACTCACGCAGGAGTCGGATCTAAAATAACAATATTATTTTCCTAAACAAACACATCTATTTTAAAGGAAAATAAACGACTCATGCAAGAGTCGGACTCAAACTGCTATAATAATACTGGTATAGAATCACCAGTTTCCTTATATCTCTCCTTCGATGAAAACTTTCCATCGGTAGATCCCTTCAATCCGCGGCTTCCTTTTTTGGTCACCGGTAATCCTCTGCTGACATCAAACGCTAAGTCACCCTGTGCTCATCGGCATCCCATGTCCATCGGCATCGGCAATACTTCCCGATCGGCAACCTTGTACTAGTGACTTGTCTTCACCAATCAATCTCTATCAGCATTCGGCATCGGCAACACCTCCTCATCGGCAATCGGTATCAGCAACTTTGCAATTGGCCTCTGGTGAGCCGTTCCATTCCTATCGGCAATATCTGAGACTTCTAGCTTTCATCGGCAACACACTTAGTCTTCCCACAGCACACTTCCATCGGCAATACTGACTCATGACTTCCCGATGCCGATGGAAAACGGCTGCCGATCGACACAAGTCTTAGCTCATTTGACACGTGCCGAAAAACGATGTCAACAATAACGAATCTAATGATACTAATTTCATATCATGAACCTTGATACTTTTTTATATAAATTTAGTCAAAGTTTAATTATTTGACTTCTCGAAAAACGATAATTGCATTCTTTTGAGGACGGAGGTAGTACAAGTATATGTATATGTGTCTTGGCAAGTTTATGTTGTTGGATTTGTTGTAGTGGAACATCATCTATTGAGGTTTGAGAGTCTCCAGTTCACGAGCTGGTATTTTTCTTTTAGCTTCTTTCTTTTTCGAATGGTAGTCAATTAAGCTTCTTTCTTTTTCGAATGGTAGTCAATTAATTTGCCCTAAATTCATGTGTGTATTATTAGCAATTTCTTCATTGTCACCATATGTATATGTGACATTTTATCTAGCATTTTGGAGGTACCCGTCCACAAAAAATGAATATATGTATGAGGTGAGTTTTTCTACTCCTATATATAGTTTGAGTATGTTTATATACTCATTTTTAGAATTCCAAGACGTACCGTGCGAAATTTTTTTATAAAAGACCATATTTTTAACATGTTATTATAATAATATTATTGTAGTATGTGAAATAAGTATAATCATGTACATACTTTATACGTATGGTACCCTAGATAGTCTAGCATGCATGATTATATACTTCGTTATTGTGTTCTGTAGCTCTGAATATACTGTCCTGCACATTATTATAGTGATAATAGGAGAGAGAGCGGTAATTAAAGGTTGATTATTGTTGACGACTGCCTAGGAACGCCACGGCGCACCTAACCACCCACCCTATACCGTGTAAACTCTTTCTTTTTTCCCCTGCGGCGAGCGAGAGAGCTCCCTCTCCTTCCTTCCCGTTGCGCGTGCTGATGCGGCTCATTCATTCGCACACGCATCCTCAGACAGTCCTCAGGCAGACGCTGACCTCCAATCCAAAGTCCAAACCAACCCAAACGATCCATCATCTCATCGCCAGCGAGCTCCTCGATCGATCAATCATTCGTGGCTGGTCCCGTCTCAGCATCGCATCGCAGCCCCCTCCGCCGCGCCACCTTACACGCTCGCTCGCTCTCGCACATGCTTGCCCGGTCGTCGCCGCCATGGCCGCCTAGCTAGCTAGCCCGCCTCCCGCACATGACAGGCCGGTGACGACTGACGACACGGCGTAGGCAGTAGTAGAGCGATTAACTCCCTCTTTTTTATCATACGGAACGGAGTACTACTATATAGAAGAGAAGAGAGAGAGTCGCCGGCCGCCGGATGGTGATGAATAAGCCGCAGCCGCAGCAGCAAGCCGGCCTGCTGCTCCGGTCGCTAGGAGCAGGCGGAGGCGCACGGCCGGCTGGGGCCATGAAGTCGGCCACCTCGCTCCTCCTCGGCGCCGCGCTCGCCACCGCCTTCTTCCTGCTCTACACCACCCTCTGCCGCGACCTCGGCGACGCCGCACCCAGGTCGGGGGCGCCGCCGCCGCTGCGGTGGGAGCGGGAGACCGGCACGGCCGCTGCGGAGGTCGATCGTCAGGAGGTGCCGGGGCGGCTCGTCGACCCCAAGAGACAAGAGGCCTCCGCCAAGGAGGAGGGTAAGGAACGTGTGGATGCGAGCAGAGGCGGCGGCGGCGCCACAACAGAGGAGAAAGGTCAGAGCAAGAAGGAACAGCAGCGGATTGTGATGCCTGACACGTCAACCCAGAACCAGCAGGTATTCTGACGACCCTATCCTTGCCTTTTGATTTGTTCAACGCAAAAAACCGCACTTGCATTATTGGGGATAATTCGCCCTATGCTATTTATTATCCGTGTTTTCATAAATCTTTATGTTTTTCGGAAATCAAGTTAGCATATGTACTGGCTCACTCTGTGCTTCGCCTGATCACCTGAGATGCATGCCGCGTTATTTTATTTCAAATAAGTTGTTTCTCTCCGTAATAAATAAAATGCCAGTACGTACACTGAAGCATACTAGTACGTCAACAAAGAAAGTCGTCACTGTTTTATCGCCATTAATTAAGTCATCAATGTAACATCTTTGGGGGGGGGGGGGGGGGGGGGGGGGGGGGAACCCAACATGTCCATATATCAACTGAATCTGAAACGACTGCACCAAACCTAACATGGGCAGCTCGCGTCGATTCTGTCCGTTAGTCATTAGTGTGCACAATTAGTTTTCTAGTTTAATGTTAAGGTCCAGTCGCTCCAGTTAAGGCATTCACAATAGTAATAGGTAGTACTAGCTATTTGGTGAACTGATGTGGAGGTGAGAGACAAGAATAAAGACTATTTTATATCACTGGATCCACATGCTCCTCTCACATGGTCTTGAGCTACGTGAAATAGATAGACTATTTGCTTGTAACTAGTGACTACTCTCTCCTACTTTTTGCTTGTCATGTCACATCTAGCTAGCCAAATAGCTAACCATTGCGGACGTTCTTAGTTCTTATCATTAACTACAGTACCTAACAATTGGTCAGAGATCCAAGTGAACTAGCATTGATCAATCAGAAATTCAGAATGCAGAACGCTTGCTTGCTTGCTTGTATCGGATTATTCATTCCCCACCACGCACTGACCCACCATGGACATCTGCAGCAGGAGGATGAGAAGAGCCCAGCACCGACCCAGGATCTGGCGGACCTGCTCCGGCGAGCGGCGACGGCGGACAAGACGGTACTAATGACGGCGATCAACGAGGCGTGGGCAGCGCCAGGGTCATTCCTGGACCTGTTCCTGGAGAGCTTCAAGCACGGCGAGGACACAGCAGACCTGCCACGTCACCTGCTGATCGTGACCATGGACGGGAAAGCCTTCCGCCGGTGCAGCGCCGTGCACCCGTTCTGCTACTGGTTCCGCGCCGGCGACGGCAAGGACTTCGCGGCGGAGCAGAAGTATATGAAGGGGGACTACCTGGAGATGATGTGGCGTCGGAACCGGCTGCAGCAGAGCGTGCTGGAGCTGGGCTACAGCTTCCTGTTCACGGACGTGGACATCCTGTGGTTCCGGTCCCCGTTCCCGCGCCTGCCCGCGGCGCGCAGGTCGTCATGTCGTCCGACTTCTTCGTTGGCGACGTTGACTCGCCCAACAACTACCCCAACGGCGGCCTCCTCTACGTGCGGGCGTCGCCGGCCACGGTGGGGTTCTACAGGCACTGGCAGGCGTCAAGGGCCAGGTTCCCCGGCCACCACGAGCAGTACGTCTTCGACAGGATCGTCAAGGAAGGGTCCGCCGGCGCAAGGGTGCAGTTCCTCGACACCGCCGTCTTCGGGGGATTCTGCCAGCACGGCGACGACCTGGGTAGGGTGGCCACCATGCACGCCAACTGCTGCGTCGGCTTGGACAACAAGCTCTTCGACCTCAAGAACGTGCTCCAGGACTGGAAGACATACAGGGCGCGCGCCAAAGCCGGCAACGCGCAGGGATTCTCCTGGCGGGTGCCAGGGAGATGCATACACTGATCACTACTGGGGTGGCTCCATTCTTGTCAGAGTGGAGCTCATTTCTGATTGATTGTTGGCCGCATACAACTTAACAGCTATAGTTAATTTGTTTCTTTCCTAGTGATGAGTATATACATACATTTACGAAGCTTTTTTTTTTCTTTTTTGCGATATAAAAGAATTATTTATTAGTGACGAAAACACCACTACCACATTTCATTCCAATCCGCGCACATACGAAATGCACCGTCCAAGGACAAGGAGCAAGCATAAGTATGCAAGGCTGTCAGCAGCCATGCTTGATGTACAAGATCCAAATTGTATTTTACAAGCATTACATCCACTCATGATCATGGAAACAGGGCTCCGTCCATCCGACAGCACCATCCGGCGGGGGTTACAACAGCTCATCAGATCACGGTGAGCAACAAAACAGGACTGTAGTTGGCGCGAGGGAAAAGCTGAGTTCTAAGAATACCGTCTCAGTTCAACACTTACAATCTACACATACCACTACTACCTGACCATGGTTAGCTTCCAAAAGAATGCACAGTCAAGCTTCATGCCTGCAGCGGTTACACAGGGATGTCATTTCACTAGCCAATACTCCAAATCAGTTGGAGGCTCGGATCCATCTACTGACCATGTCAGTTCACCCTCTGCTTATTACTAGCTACGAAGAAGGCCTTGCTTCGATCTTATATTTTCTGCGCCCTTCTCCCCACACTGTCTTCAGCAACGTCCGTGTCTTCAGACTGGATGATCTCCAGGTCCCTCATATCCCTCTTCAACACGTTACCTAGCTTGGCAACTGCCTCTGTTTGTTGTTGTAGGGCCTGTGTTGTAGGCAATTACAAGTCAGGTTGACGCAAAACCTGGCTATGTAACAAGGGCAAGGATAAAACTGCACCACTTACCTCAAGAAGCTCTGTAACGCTCCGTTCATCAACTTTGGCTGAACTAGGAATATAAACAGAACCACCAGCTCCGCCAGTGCTAGCCAGAAGACGAGACGTCGAAAGAAGTGTATTAACCCTCTTAGACAGATCAGCACTAGGTCCTTTTAGCTGCAAACAAGACACCAAAATTGATGAGAATCATTAATAGACCAAAAAGTAGGAATAATGGATGGGGGAAACCTAACCCGCTTCAATATAGCAATCAATCTTTCATACAAGTCGGCTTCCTCTTTTGTTAAAGGACTGCGGTAACCCCGATTCTCCAATGCCTCCACTATTCTAACAAACTTTTAGCAGTTCATTCACAAAACAACAACATTATGAGTTAGATGCATGAGCTATTAGGCACGAAAAGTGAACTGACACCACCAAGCTTCTATTAGGAAACAATGGAGAGAAAATATCACCCTTAAAAGACGTCTCTGAATAACCAGCTCTTGTTGCTTCAATCGCTGGATCCATGGATACGTGTCAGCTTGGAAATGCCTTTGCAGCTGCAATAGAAAAATATGTTAGTCAAAACTCAAAAGTGAGTAATGGAAGCGCATATGAAAACATCCATATGAAGCCATACCTTTTTAACATTTGAGTGAGTCATGCTCAATCTATCAGTATCTGAAACAAGTACTTCATCTTGAAGCTACAAAGGAAAAGAATGAGTACTAAGGCTTGAATAATTTCAAAGCTACAAAACCTTGTAAAAAGTTGGAAAATGGCAAAGAAAATACCACCAGAATTACTGAAAAATGTTACAAAATTAAATCCAAAAGCTCAAAATATCAAAGTCTCTTTTACTTCTTTTCACACCAGAATACAAGAAAGTGGAGCATGCTTCACCCAGAGCATTACAGAGAGTGAGACAAATATGACTAATTCAAGACTTAAATATATGTCATCGATACACATGAATACATATAGTTCTATCCGGCAGGGAGATACATATCTAATGCAAATGTGAAGATTCAGTTTAACTGCTTGACATGAATGAGAATATAAATATTGAAAACAAATTGCTATAGCATACAAAATATCACTAGCCATGAAGTCTTTTTACTGTCAATAAATTGGAAAGAGCAAATATTCTTTTTACTTCTGTTATTAGACTCTTATCATTATCAATTCAGATGTCTATAACTTTATACCGAGACAAATAACTAAATTTGGAATAAAATGAGGTGAACAATCAATTAGTGGTACAAATTCAATAAACCATGTATAGAAATGTATAAAATGCCAAAGGCTGACTTTTTTTCCTTTTTAAAAATTTTGAGTACAAGGTAATAATCTGATTTCCTTCTTGGTTCTAACAAACCAATAAGCCCAGTATGTAAATGTAATGCATCACTTAAGCCAGAATTATTGGAGATTCAGATGAATGGAGCCATGAACCACATATACAGGGAAGGTAAAAGAACATGTTTTTTGTCTTCAACAACTACTACCAAAGTGGATTGCTTAGCCTGTTCTAGATCATTTTCTTTCACTGAAAGTCAACCTTGGCTTTTCTAGGTGACACTAGGCAACAGCCAGACATAAACTACTGTCAATTATGCTTCCTTGGATTTTTCTTCCAACTTCAACCGTATTAGATTCTGACTTATGCTTTCAGACGTTTTTTATGTTATATGCAATGCAAAAAAACATTGTAGATGGTCATTTTGTTTGTTTGATTTTATATCCACATGCTTAGCAAAGAACATTTCCTCAGCAAAGATGTTATAATTATGTAAAACATGTCATAAACTTTACAAATCCATTGTTGAGTGATACATACTAATATCATTTTTCATCATAATTCAAATCACAAAGTTAAGTCTAAAAGGTTCAAAGAAATGCATTTGTTCTTGTATTGCCCAATTAAAAACCCAAATCCACCACAAAGTCTACTCTAAGTGCTTTGAACATGCACATGGGAACTGGTTCAGCTTGACAAGGAAATACCAGCACCTCTGAGAATCAATGTTACCTAATGTATGCCTAACAGTATTGATTGAATAAGGATGTGACACTTTTACAGAAGTAACACAACATTTATTTCTTATCTATATGAGAACATGTCATACCAAACTCATCCATAGAATATATAAGCATGCTTGTTAGAAGTTCATATATCAGCATGCTTGTATATAGATACAAAAAAGAAGAAGGGAAATAGTGTGATATACACACAATTTCAAATTTAAATGATTTAACCAAATCGTAAATCCTAAAAGGGCATAAATTCCAACATTATACCTTAAGCCGATGGGAAAGGTCTTTATTACCCTGCACAAGCTGAGGCCAGAGTCTCTCCCTATCTGCACTATCCATGCATTCAAGTTTCCCCATTGCTTCTGCCCACATAATCTGCCACAAAGGAAAGGAAAAAAATGAAATGTTATCGAAGGAAAGGGCAACAAAACAGAAGATAGCAAAATATTTACACAAATTTTATAGGTGCTTACATCTGATGCAGCAACTGGCTTCACCCTTTGGGAAGGCTCTGTCACGCTGAACAGCAGATGCTGCCCAGATCAAAACAGACACAAACAGATCAACCAAGTCGCATCAACCCAAATCTAGTGCGCCACAAAGGAAAACATAAGAAGAAGAAAATCTCACCCTGAAAGCATAACGAGGATTACCGGGGTCCTCCTTGTACGCATCGACGATGGCCTGAATTCACCCGGAAACAGAACATTCATTTAGCGCTTGCTCCTCAACATTCAAGGGGAATCTGAGAGGGATTCCATCGTTGCATACCTGGATGTCGCGGTCGGATGCGGAGAGCGGCAGTGGCGCAACGGGGGCCATCTGAGTGGTGATTTGCGCGCCACCGCCTCCTAGCAAGCCGAACGGCGACGGGGACGGCGTCGCCTGCTGCTGGAACCCAAAAGGCGAGGGCGAAGGAGTCGCGCCGAACGCCGGCGCCGAGGAGGGCGTGCCGAATGCCGAGGTCGACGAGGGCGTCCCGAAATTAAGCGCGCCGAACGCCGGCGCCGAAGAGGGCGTGCCGAATGCGGTCGACGAGGGCGTCCCGAAGTTCAGCGAGCCGAACGCCGGGGTCGAGGAAGCGGTCCCGAACGTTGGGGTCGTGGAAGCTGCCCCGAACGCTGGCGTCGACGACGGGGTCCCGAAGGCGGGCGTCGACGAGGGGGTCCCGAAGGCCGGGGTGGACGACGTCGAGCCAAATGCGGGGGTGGTGGAAGGAGTGCCAAAAACCGGGGTGGTGGAGGGGTTCCCGAAGACGGGAGTGGTAGATGGGGTCCCGAACATGGCGGCGGCGACGGAGATCGCCGGCGTCAAGGTTTGGTTTGGGATGGGGGGTTTAGGGTTCTCTTCTGCGTAGAGCGGAGGTGGGGAAAGAAGGAAAAGTTTTTTTCCGGAAACAAGGAGGGGCCCGGGGTGATTCGAATTTCGCAAACTTTCGGGGGTCGGGACAAGAGGATCTCGGGTCCTTGTAGACTCTAGTGACTATTTTCTTGCAGTAGAAATGAATGAAACTGCAATTCGCAATCGCATTGATCACGGCCCATCAGCAACCCGTTATATAAATTAAAAAATGTATAGTCAGTTTA
The DNA here is from genome assembly GCA_022036555.1 of Microstegium vimineum. NCBI lineage: Eukaryota > Viridiplantae > Streptophyta > Magnoliopsida > Poales > Poaceae > Microstegium > Microstegium vimineum. Next base: position 17,909,664 of record CM039119.1, read on the forward strand.
TCAGTTGGACTATTTGTATTTTATGGTAGACGACTAGAGTTGAGGATTACAACGTTATATCATTTTAGTTCATTTATATAGGGTCCGTTTGGATGGAAGAATCAGTTTCGATTCTCTCCAGAATCACAAGAAGAGTAATGCTAAGGTACACACTTTACCTCTAAGGAGGTAATATTTCAAATCAATCTGAGTTATTGTTTTTTATATTTTATAAATTATTTAATATAGAAAACAAAATAAGATCTTAGCAGATCCCTAAATAACGGGAGGAAAATCTAGAATACATGCAACGATTCTCCCACATGCAAGCCGGTTCCCCTAATCATGGAATAATTATGCGGCTAGATTACATACATGGACACACTAACACGTTATTTCATTAATATGCATGAACACGCTAGCTAGTCCCCTTCCTGCGGTGGAGACATGTATGAATTTGAACATGCAAAAATTATTTATTCTAATAAAATAATAGATAAAGTAAGTGAATATTTGTTGTCTTCAAAATAAAATTAATATACAAATTTAAATTTAAATTTGAACTAGTCAATTCATATACACATAAAATACGACGTGTGACGTTTTTAACAAAATATCAATAGATTAATATAGCTTGCACCAATTGAACAAAATGTCACTAAATTGATATATAACATAGAAACTTTATTAAATCTTAAAATTACAAATATATTTTTTTATCAAATTCTAAAGTTACAAATGAAATTGCCTTATATGCACTATCACGTTACCCACCTATCTGACGCTAACACAAGCACACACATGCAAAGTTATAAAACAAAAAAGGTTTATCATATCAGTCAAAGATCATGCATCAATCAATCAAATCTAAAAAAAATTATATCTAAAACTTTCCTTATTTATACTATTTTATAAAATAAAAAATTAATAAATACATATTTCATCTATTACCTCCTATGAGGTAATAGTTTATTGTAACCGTCAGATCGAAATCAATGAACGGCTCATAGTTATTTGGGAGTATCGTAGCAAAGCCCTCACAAGAAATACTTCCAAACGGTCAAACTTGATACTGATTCTAGGCAGAAACGTTTCCAATGATTCTCTCTTTTTGAACTAGAGATTAGAATCACCTCTAGAGTAGTTTCTCCGGATTCTGTTTCTGGCGTTTCCACCTTCCATCTAATCTACAAATATTTGTAATGATCCTCTTCAAATGGAGCAAATTAAATTTGGTTGATTTTGATTTGATCTTTGCACATAAAAATATCTTTTTTTTTGTAAAAAATCTTATATATTTTATAACTTTTTTCATGTAAACCAATGATTTTCGTCACCCTTCAAGTATCAGAATCTTACCAACTTGCCAAACGATTTGAGAAAGCGATTCTGATTCACTAGAAGAAACGTTTCTAAGAAGAAACTGAATCCGAAATGTTTTTAAGAGAATCTAGATCTCTACCAAACGCACCCATAGTTTAAAAAAGTTTTGTGACATATGCACTCACTGTTTAGCGTTTAAACAAGTGTAGACAATTGATTAAACACATTTAGGCGAATACTTATATGAATTTTAATTCAAATCCTTTAATGTTCTTTTATTGTTACCTTTTTCATCATACCTAGATAAACTCATCCAATACTATTTTTTGGATTTCTTTTTTTCGTTGTGAATGAACATGTCCAACTCCTATTTAGCCATTGAATTAGAGAGCCTATTTTAGTTTTTTTATAGCAAAAAGTAGACTCCAATAGATATGTTATCTGACTTTGTAAAATAGGAAACTAGCTAACCCCTTATTTTCGATGGCCATGTAAAACCAACATGATTGCTATATGAAGATGAGAGATAGCAAAGCTAATATAAACCTCTTTTTTTAGGAGTTTTCTATTTTACAAAATAATTAAACTATAGAATTTTAGCTACTAATTTTAGCCAAGCAGTTAGGGTTACACTTAAAAAGAGAGTTTTTGTTTTTTTCAATTTTTTTTGTTCGATCTGATTTCTGTTCAGATTTTTTTTTATTTGACCACTCTATTTTCTTTTTAGGTCTCATATTCCAAAACAATTCCGGTTAGTATATGCACAAAAATAGACTATCCATCCATCTATTTATGTACCACCTATTATATTTTATTTTTTTCATATAATAAAAGGCAAAGTTTCTCTTCATCCTAATTTTCTTCTATTTGTCACTCTAATTGGCTCGCGTTCCTCCAATCTAGAAGTCGCCAGTACGGGCCTAGGACACCATTCGGAAATCCAAACAAAAAGTTTTTGTCTTTTACATGTTGGATTTGTCGAATGGCTGCGCAACTCTTCCTCAATTCATACTGCTATCTCAACAATATTTTCATTCCCTGACATAAACCCTCTGGCCTCTGCTATGATTGGTTGTTAGCTGCTACTAACAAGTTTTTTTTTACTTGAACACAAAACATGGTCATGCATGAAAGTATATTTGTGACATGAAAGCATGGCTTACGAAATTCTACTAGTGGCACACGTGCGAGAAGCTACTGTCGCCAATACCGCACATCTAACTAATATGGAAGAAGCAATGTTAGCAGACAACAACAGATGATATAGGGCCTCTTTACTAGAGCTGTGCTCCCTGATTCTCTAGTTGTGCTCCTTGATTCACTGGTGAAGTGATTATGTGGCTAAAAATGATTATCTTTGGTTGTTTAGCCTAAACTCTTAAAATCAACATGAATAATCACTTTACAAAATCAGATGAAGCTACTTTTTTCAGCTTTCAGTCTCTTAATTCATTTTAGAGAATCACTTTACTGAGTCGTTGAAAAATACGTTTAGCAGGGAGTGATTCTACCTGAGAATCACCTCCGGAACGCTCCTAAACGGCTCCATAATGTCCCCTTAACTGGTAGCAACACAACCCCTAATTGTTTAACTGTCATCATGTTGGGATGCTACGTAGCCACTGCCATATATTTCTCATCAAGCTCTTGTGTGAAGCAATCTCGACGCCTAGTAACTAGCAATATCGCCTGCCGGTGAAGAGACGTACTAACTAACAATGTTAGTGAAGCCATATTGTCATTTATTCCCTTTTTACATGTGTTTCGTATTTTATGTAAATATACCTTGAGAGCGTTTCTGGTATACTATAGTTTTTTTCCGTCGCACGGACACTTTGCTAATAGTAAAAAGAGAATTAAAACAACTTAGAATTTAAAACAAAAGAGAGTACTCCCTCCATTCCAAATAAACCCCTCTTACATTTTGAGGTAATCAATTTTAATTTTGAGTAAAGTTATATAAAATAGTTTCAACATTTTTCTCTAAATAGATTTATATAAAACATACGACGTGCTTTAAACTAACTAGTGAACATGCACGTGCGACACACACGTAAAAAAACCTGTCCCAAATTAGCAACCACATTCATTTATAGAAATGAGAATACTGTAATCTATAATCAACTACCAAGCTACTATAGAGTGGACTACATTACAAACTCCTAAAGCATGAGTGACATGAACATTTATTAGGTATTAGCTAATTAATATCTCCATCTCCCACATCAAACCACTGTAAAGCTTGCGATCGAAATATGTTGACACTTAATAGTGTAGCTTGTCTTAGCGTCTTACCGTCTTAGAGTCGACTGATACAAAAGCCGGCTGATTTCTGCCTTCCTTTTGTACGGGGTACTTAGTATAATCTGAGCATCTTCCCATTCCCCTTCTACTACTCCTCACGTAATCCTTATACCACACTTCAAATATCTTTCTAAAACATGAACAAAAATAAAGATTGTCATCCCATAAAAATGTTTAGATATATCAAAAGAAACCTTTCTTTATTTACTAAAGAAATCTTGTAGAAGCTTGGAAGTTACCAAAAGACTTGTACTTGAAGCTGTTTCAGGAATTATCGTTGCACCATCTTTAATTGGAATTTTCTTTCATCACAGAGTAGTACCGCCTATTGCTTATAAAACTTATTCTTAAGTTAGCCAGCAAGCTCTTTGCTGACTCATGCAATATATCAGGTGGGGAGGTCTTTTCCCCTTCGGTGTTTTGTCAAAAAAAAATGCCAGCGCATCCTAGAACTTTGACAAGCAATATGTAATTTTAATTGTGGTATTTCTATGTAGCTTACCACATCGTTGAACACCACAATGACACTGAACTACAGTCACTTGATTGAGATGTCTAAAACAATTACCGGTGTTATTATAATGGTTTGTAAAGCATAGAAATTAACTTGCTTGACATATGAAGGGAGCTAGGGAAATTTTAGTAAGCAAGGACAACAGCCAAGAGTGCCTTTATTCAAAGATGGAAAAAATGCTTAATGATATATACATGTAAAACACATTCTAATTAGTTGATGGTTAAATTTTGGGAAAAGAAATAGTCATAAATTTTGGGTGACATTTAAACATAGGCATCCCATAATTCTTGTCATGCGTGCATATCATTGGTTCTTACACTATGTCAAAAACGATTTTTGGAAGCGGACCTTTTTGATTTCTAGCAGCGGGCAAAGGCGTCCGCCACCACGGGAAGGTCACGGTAAATTGTGGCCTTCTCGCAGCGGGCAACTTTGTCCGCTGTGGTTAATAGATTTCCCGTGGCGGACACATTAGGACGCCCGCCGCGGTTAAACATTTAAACAAAATAAAAAAACCCAGGACCCCGCCGGCGAGCCCACCGACAAGCCCATTCACAACCCAATATTACGCCACGCCCAGGAGCAGGGCCAGCGCCGCCACGACCCCGCACCGCCGCGAGCCCGCGCCAGGACCATGACGCGGAAGGGGAGGGGGCCGTGTCCCACCCGTGCCCAGGAGCAGGGCCCGCACCGCCGTGACCCCGCACCGTCGCGCCGCCTCGACCACGCGCTGCCGCTGCGACCCTGCGCCTGGACCACGACGCGGAAGGGGAGGGGGCCGCGTTCCACCCGCGGCCAAGAGCAGGGCCCGCGCCGCCGCGACCCCGCACCGCCACGCCGCCTCGACCACGCGCCGCCGCCGCGACCCCGCGCCAGGTCCACGACGCGGAAGGGGAGGGGGCCGCGTCCCACCCGCGGCCAGGAGCAGGGCCTGCGCCGCCGCGACCCCGCACTGCCTCGACCCCGCAAACCCGCGTCGCCACCGCGACCGCACCTCGACCTCCGCGAACCCCGCGCCGAGGGGCTCCACCGCGCGCCTCCGCGAACCCCGCGCCACCGCGAGGGGCTCCGCCGCACGCGCGCCGCCTCTGTGGAAACCCTAAACCGTGGGAGAGAGAGGCTGAGGGAGAGAGAGAGTGGTGGATTGTGCTGGCTGTTGGAAACCCTAAGTCTTGGTTTTATATGAGCTGCGACTATTGGGCCTCGCCTTGGGCTTAATGGGCTTCGGCCTTAACCGTGGCGGGCCTTCTTGGATGTTCGCTGCGGTAAATAAGATGTCCGCTGCCGCAGCGGACATCTTAAGAAGCCCGCTGCGGTAAATCGATTTACCGTAGCGGACAAAAATGTCCGTCACAGTAAATAAAAATTTACCCGCTGTGGAAAAACATGTGATTTTCTGCAGCGGGCAAAATAAGTGTCCGTCACAGAGGACTTTTTTTTAACGCTGCGCAAAATCGTTTTTCACGTAGTGTTAAACCTTTTGACATTCTAATTTTTTTTGTCAAGCCTGAATATTAGGGCTCTCAGTTGGATAAAAAGCAGTGCCAACAATCGACAGGTTACTAAGAAAAAAAATGACAAAACGCATATTTGAAAATAGATATCTGACCTTTGTGGACCATAATTTCTTGAAGCTTGTTCTTCAGTTCTAAAAAGTACAAAAGATTAGAAAATTTGTCATCATCTGCACAAGTTAAAAAAGTAGCTGAAACTTATAATAATGGCAAGGTAAATGTGGACCATAATTTCTTGAAGCTTGTTCTTCAGTTATAAAAAGCACAAAAGATTAGAAGATTTGTCATGATCTACACAAGTTTAAAAAGTAGTTGAAACTTATAATAATGACAAGGTAAAATCAGCAATTTAACAACAAACCATCTATAGAAAAAATTGGAGAGAGCAGATCATCTATAGAAAATGAAAGACTACGTGACAAGGCAAAATAATATAATGGTCGATATAGGTGACCTGCTAACATTTTTTGCTTCATCCGTGCACATGCAGAGTGCGAGGCAGTGCACCTCTGATCTACTACTCTATCATGCGACCAATCAATGACTTTCTTGCATATAGGCATATAGGCTAGTGCAAATACCATGCATGCGTACGTGAACAAACTAATTAAAAGGGATCAAGACAGAGGGGGGAAAGGTGTTGAGACGAACTGGATCTAACACAGGCCGGACACCAAGAGATTAATTAGAGACTCTGACCATCAGCATAGATGGTGGAGTCGTGGACGTAGTCTGGTTAATTGCCCTGCCGCTCCTTGTTGCAGCATCACGGCCATCACCTTAGCCCGCAAATCCATCGCCTTGGCGCACTCCATGATTCGATTCCTCTTGACCAGGTCGCCATCGCCGCCTTTTGATGTGGCTGGCCATTGAAGAAGAATAGATTATAGAGGGTTTCGTGAGTTAGTAGATTAGAAACCAGGCAAGGATCGAGGAATCGGGGATGGAAATAGAAAACCAAGGCTCGCGTAGCATATGAAGCTGAAGGGGTGTTTTTTCGGTGAGAAAAAAAAGAGACAGGAGGACAATTGAGAGGGTTGAGAGGGAAACACATGTGTATGTATGTGGTGTTTATGCTGGACCCATCTGTCAAATTATTATCTGACGTTAGATATAAAATCAGAAGATATCATATCCGAGGGAGGAGATATTAGATGGGTAGAAAATTTTCAGGTAACAGGTATTTTATAATTCCTTTGCTCTTTTATAGAAAAATAGAATAGATAAATAACGGGTATTGCAAATAATAGTATTTTTATTTATAATTAGTAAAGTCAAAATATTTGAAATATGTGAGATAAAAAAAATATTTTGGGATGGAGGGCCTATTTGGGAATATCGTTCATTCGGATTCAGGTCAAACATGGTCAGCCAAATTCTACGCCTGACCGGCTGAACAGATTAGGCGCACGCCTCCTGCCGCCGCTGCTTTCCTCCTCTTCTCCCCCCCGCGGCGCCGACTCGTGCTCTCGGAGGCGACGGCTCTGATCCCTCATCCAGCCGTTGGCGTCGCCGCAGCTCGATTGGCTCCGCTTGAATATCCCCCTGCCCCCTAACGCCTGACCCTGAAAGCGGCCTCTTGATCCCGGCGGCGGTGGAGAGGGAGGGGCCATGCCGAAGCGGACGACGCACACGTACTCCAGCGAGGACGCGCTGCCGGAGGGCCCCGAGTCCGACCTCTTCGTCTACTACTGCAAGCACTGCGCCTCTCACGTCCTCATCACCGGTCAGCTCCCCCTCCCCACTCGCTTAATTTTCCCCAGATCTGGTAGTCTGCTAGGAATTAAGGGAGGTTGGCTTCTTAAATTCAAGCGGACGAATCAGCTTTGAACTGTTCAAGGAGGAGGGGATAGTTTTTATCTACTGAAAAGTTTAGCTACCAGTTCCAGACGACGCGACAACATTTGTTTGCATACTTCATTTTTTCTTCATTCGTCTTATAAGCTTGGGAGGTTCTGCAGCACTAGGCTATGTTAGTCCGCATCTAATGCATGGATTTTACAAATGTAATTGTGCAGTGAGCGTGAGAAACGAATCATGCAAATCTAGTTTATAGCAGGCTGATTAGTACTTTCATCAAATAGACTAAAAACTAAAAGGAGAAAAATCTAGTAAAACCTCATTTTCCAAATTGATGCAATACATTTTTAAAGTTTATGCATCATCATCACAGAAGATTTCTCTTAATTTCTCGTCATGAAGAATTGCTACTGCTTTTGTAGGGGAAGTAGTTTATGGACGATTCAAGAATAAAAATTTGTGTATATTCAATTCTGATATGTTTGTTCTGAAGACACCCAATTGCAGAAAATGCCCAAGCGAAAGACTGATAGAGCACATGTTTTAGACAAGGCTAAGCATCTTTCAAGGCTGAATGTGAAGGAGTCAGGAAAAGTAATGTTGAAACGGTATAATAATCATATCCCTCATAAATCTTACTGGAGTACTTCACCTCACTTATATTGTAATTATGTTTTGATTATTAATTCTAATGTCTTGTGTTTGTACGTTCTCCTGTAAATTCTAAATGCTGGTGAATATCTTAAGTTTGTCAGATAGTATGTAACTAAGAAGTTGGGTGCTAGTTTGGCTACATGTGTGCACTGTTTTCTTCTAGGAGAAACAAATCTCTTTGTGTCCTCATCAATTCAACATGTTTACAGATTTTTCAATAGTATAGCAGGATTATTATACACTATACACTATGGGAATTATTGAATTGTGTTTCTATAACATGATCTGCAATCATATGTATACTTCTTTGAAAGAACCCACCTCAGGCCTTGTTTGGTTACACTCTATTTCACATGTATTGGGGTTGATTGGGTTGAAAATCTAGTTAATTTTCCATCCTGATCCACCTCAATACATGTGCATTGGGATGGATTGTAGTGCAGCCAAACAAGCCTTCAGGGTTGTTATGCCAAAGTGATTACCGGTTTATACTTCAGATTGTGGTGATTACGTAATTATATATTTGATGCAGTGGTGAAGGAAAGCTTGAAAAGCAGTTCCGCATGAGCTGTGTGGGATGTGACCTTTTTGTCTGTTACCGATCAGAAGAGGATCTGGAGGTTGCCCCTTTCATATACGTTGTTGATGGAGCACTGAGTTCAGTTGCAGCCGAGACAAATCCACATGTATATACTGCATCAACAGAAAGTCCTTTGCTAAATCCAGCCTGTTTGTATTTTCTAGGCCTAATGATCGTGAAAACTGCAGGATGCTCCTGTACCTCCTTGCATCACACAATTGGAAGGTGGACTTGTCCAAGTAGCCATTGAAGTGGAGGACCGGGCACAACGTTCAGCAATAACAAGTATGCATTTTTAACAATGTAGTAAGCTATTTTTGGAAACTACAACATGCAATGTTTATGATGAAAAGTTGTGCATGGATGACCTGACAGTGTCATGTGAAACATAGTAGATTGGACTTCAGAGTACACTATTTCTTTCAGTTCACTGGTGCATACAATGTGTTGACAGAATTTTGTCTACTTTCAGAGTGAACGCTGATGATGTTCGAGTAACAGTAGCTGCCCCTGCTGCTCGAGGGGAAGCTAACAGTGAGTTGCTAGAATATATGGGCAAGGTGATTTTCTTCAATGGCCATCTAATTTTACTGTGGTGCGGTATTGTGCACTTTGAGCCTTGTAAAAAGTGATATTCTGAATGCTCCAGTGTGCCATCAGCCCATCACAACATGCATGCAATAAGTATAGCTTTGATGTGAATCTATGCTTAAATTAAACAAAGGAGTATGTCTTTGTTTGATAGTCTAAATTCTGAGACCGCCATTGTCCAATAGGGAACTTATTTATAACTGGGGAGGTTTTAGCCTTTGACAATTAGCAGTTTCAATTTTCAACGTTGTTATGTGTATATGTCCATGCTGATGGCTTGTGAAATCAGGTTCTTGGCCTAAGATTGACTCAGATGACCCTTCAAAGAGGATGGAATAACAAATCGAAGCTTCTGATTGTGAGTTCTCACTTCTTACTGTTAGTATCAAATTCTGGTGCACTGAACTGAACTGTTAGTATTTACTATTTTTTCTCTTCTAAAAATATACTTGGACTTTGCTGTAAGGTTGAGGATTTGTCCGCACGGCAAGTGTATGAGAAGCTCCTAGAAGCTGTACAACCCTAGCGATGGAGTAATGTGGTATGCGTTTGGATATTCTCTTCTGAGAAGGTTTGCATTCATTGTGCAAGAGAAGGTGGTGAGACGTGCTGAGACTAGGTCGAAAACATGACTGAAATGTAACTAGACTAGACCAGAGCAATTGGCCAATCTGGGCAGTATCGGATTCATTGTTTCTGTTGTGAGAGTTGGACACTATCCTCTGATGATTCTGATCTGAAGGGAGGTTGTTTACCATTTTCCTAAGTCTGACCCAGACTGTTGTTCTTGTGGCCTCGTGTGCTCGTGTTATTTATTTGCAAAATAAACAATATATAAAATTGGAGCGTGGGAACATGAGTGCTCGCTAGAATTAAAAATGGGATTGGTGCCAAGCAAAACATGAAAAATATCTACGCTAGCAGGGCATCTGGGATACCTTTTCTGTTTGTTTGTATATACTCCATTCGTCCCCAAAAAAGTGTAATTCTAGGTTAGATAAACCAGTGAAACTTTGTTACGTTTGGACCAAGTTTTTGAAAAATAGTATTAACATTTATATTTCTAATAAAAATAAGTTTATTATAAAAATATATTTATAATTAATCTAATAATAACTATATGTGTGATATTATATAGAAATTAATATTAAAACTGTTTACGGAAAATACACGTTTTTTTTAAACATAGTTCCATTGTTTCTCCATCGATAAGACCTGCAGCAGCCACCGTCCACTTTGTGGAAGTGAACCCGTTGAAAAAAAAAGAAAAAAAAAGTGAAACCAGAGCAAGCCGTACGAAGTCAAAGTACCACAAAGTGACAAAACCTCACAGCCTGGCGATAAAACGCAAAAAGTTAGGTGAGGACGATCCTACGGAAACACGACAGCAGGATTGTTTGGTTTACACGTTGGGACACGTGTTATTATAACAACAGACCTACCCACGTGTTTCCGATAAAATCCTCCCTAATCCTCATTTCATCATTTGTCATTTCTCGCCTTCACCCCCGAACCCCCATTTTCACCGCCAGATTCGGCGCCGTCCGGATCGATTTCTTGTGCGTCTGCTCCTACAAGGGGGCAGGCGACTCAGCACAATCTGTTACTGCTGACTGAACCGTGCAGCAGACAAGCGTTGGCGAGCGCATGGGCGGAGGTGGAGATGGGGGATCGTGCGATCTCCTCCAAGTTCTTTTTGGTAGGGGGATTTTACTTCATATAAACAATATTTGACAGCGGATCGAACACTAGATGCATTTAGGAACTTGGTTAATGGATAATCCTTGTTCATTGAGTTGAAGTTTTCACATCTGAGACTAGACTATCCGTTTAGAGGGGCTCAAGGAATGCAAATCCATTATTTGTTTACCAGGGTATACAATCATGCAGTACCGCAGACATGTATGAGTTGTTACATCAAATGCACTAAGATTAGGATTTATTGTTTATAATGTAGGCTTTGTTGTCCTTATGCCGCATCTGCTTGACGTGCCTTTTTACAATTCCAGAGGGAGCCTTGGCTGGAGGAGCTGCTGGTGTTGTTGTTGAAACAGCTTTATATCCTATTGATACAATAAAGACCAGGCTTCAGGTAAGCTGATTTTAAATTTGAATGCAGCACCCTTTTGTTTAGCTTATCATCATACACCTATCATTCAGCAAATAGATCATCCTCGGATGCATGGTAATATGCAAGAGTATATTTAGCACTCATTAATTCATGGCCCTGACTGATGCCATTCTTAGTAAATTTCGACCGCTGTGTCTCTACAATCTCTTTCGCTACCAAGTCTTCTGCATGAGCTTGTGGCACCTATAAGACTCTCATGTGCTTTTGAAGTGGCACAACTTGTATCAGTTTTATTTACTTACCCATTGCTCAGGGACCAAATTCTTGAAGTAACACAAAACTTCATAGATCAACTTTATGATATTTGTTTTTCTCATTTTTTTATATAGGCTGCACAAGGCGGAAGTAAAATTCAATGGAAAGGCCTGTATGCTGGGTTAGCTGGAAATATTGTCGGTGTTCTTCCGTGAGTATTTAGTATTACAGTGAAGATTGAAGAGTTTCTTATGTTAGCCTAGAGGATGCTATCATGCTGTTGGCAATACAAGCAGAAGTAACCTGGATGTGTCACTTATGTTTTAGTGTATTGCAGTACTGCGTATTCTTAGCTATTTCTCCCTGATATTTTACTGTAGTTCATATTTATATTATTGTGGTTTCATCCTTTCCATACTGTATTGAGGTGTTACTAGTCCATGATCTTATTTCCATGGTCAATGCCTAGTTACATTCCTGACATATATTGCTACACCTGAGTTGAGAATCTGAGACCCTGATCGTATCATAGTTATCGGTTTTTTCCATATATATCTGTTTCATTGTGATTTCTCTGAGCCACTTCATATTTTTTACAGTGCTTCTGCAATTTTTGTTGGAGTATATGAACCAGCTAAAAGAAAACTACTGGAAATATTTCCTGAAAATTTGAGTGCTATTGCTCATTTGGTATGTCACCTGAAAAACCATCTCCATAGCCTTGTTGATTTCTTAATTTGGAGTATATGGAATTACTTGGTGCCAAATTAAATTGGATATTTGAAAAAAATACTATTATTAAGCTAGTGATATATCCTTTAAAACCTTTGCTTTACAAATTACAATGAATTTGTTTTGTGTTCTGAAGATATATGCAAAAGACTGCAGGGGCAATTGGAGGGGCTGCTTCTTCTCTCATTCGTGTTCCCACAGAGGTCAGTTTTATTCTTTCTTCCCTTGGCACTTCAAATGTTACCATAAATTGAATTAATATTCACTGGATTCAGGTGGTTAAACAAAGAATGCAAATGAGTCAGTTCAAGACTGCACCTGATGCCGTTCGCCTTATTGTTGCTAAAGAAGGAATTAAAGGACTTTATGCTGTATGTATTTTTCAGTCATATGACAATTTTCTTTGTTTCATATTTTGTGAATGCTGATGAATTATGTCTACTAGGACAATCAATATTTTCATTTTTGCCATGCAAATTCTAATTTCAGTGGCTCATCAGTTCCACAAACATGTGTCGTACGGTTTGCAGGGCTATGGTTCCTTTCTACTGCGAGATCTGCCATTTGATGCCATTCAATTTTGCATATATGAGCAGCTCCGAATTGGTTACCGATTAACGGTATTTATCTCACTTATATCCGATGAATCACATGTATTGTTCATGAAAAATTCCATGCTTTTTTGAACGAGCATGTTCTGATTGACTGATTAGCTCAGAATGGGATAGCTGCCTATCTGAGGAGGCTAGATGATTATGCTTGAAGTGATTAGGGTTCTGAATGGAAGTTGAGTCAGTATGACGAGAGAACACAATACAGTGAAAGAGTAATTCATTCTTCCTGCTTTATCACAGATTCACAGTGATATCCCATCAGGGCTTGACTTACTATGAAACATTATCCAAACTAAAAAAAATACTTAAGCAAAGATAATCGTGCAAACTAACGAAATCAATTGAACTCTAATAAAGGGGAGTAAAAATATAAGTGACAAATGTTGTAGTTTTATATTGCCCAATGGAAAAATAACGTATTCAAAGTAAATTCATCTAACATTCTGGATAAACCCAAAGGAGACACTAATGCAGTAATGCTGATCACAGAATATCAATAGTAGCAGCTTAACTTCAGGATAACTGTAGCCTTCCTATTGTTTCTGAATTCTTCACATCAATTGTCACCTCTTGATTTCTTGTTTCACAGTTACCTCTCAAAAGCTACACTTAATTTATGGCTTCAAGGTGCATCCATTATTTGTGAAAGAGATCTTATGGCTTGCTTCATAGCTAGTGTCTGGAAGCCTGGATTTCTATAACACAGGGATGGGTCGAATCATACTGCTGTTTACAGCAAGAGGATAATTATAGCAATTGGAAACTGCTTCCCATTATTTTTTTGTTCTGTTGATACACGGGATGTGGGAATACGTTTTATTATCACTTGTCTTTTAGTTTAAGTTTAAACTAACTTGTCATGGCTAAGTTCAAACCTTTATGCACATTAGTGACTTTTATATTCAAGTTCAGTAATTACGTCTCTTTTATTTGTCATTTTTTTAGAAAAGGGAATATATTAATATTCCAGCCTCTGCATCGACCAATGCATATAGCTGTTTCTTAAAACAAACGAGACCATTGCGGTCTACACACACTCAAACACAAAGAGTTTAACTTGAGCAATTGCATTGAGCCAAAATAGAGCTTGGTAAATGCAAACAAACAAACAACTATCCATCCAGAACCAGAACTAATATATCCTAGGACTGCTAGCACTTATTTACAGAGTCTTGACTTTCTTGTGGATTCAGGCTAAGAGGGAGTTGAAAGACGCAGAGAATGCAATTATTGGTGCTTTTGCTGGTATAACTGAACTTCTATACTAGGCTGCTTTCCAGTATATTCCAGTTTGGTATTCTTTCCTATCTTTTCTCAAGATTGTGCATAGATTTTAGACCCAAAAAACAGCAGGGGAAACTCCCATTGTTAGGATTTTATTAAACCAAAAAGAACCAGATTGTGCACATTTGCTCTTCTATAAGCATTTATACCAATGTTTTCTTTGAAGTTTTCGTAGAGTTTTTTTGCATTTATGTATTTTGTATCAATGATTAAAAACGATCCTGTAATTTTTCTCATCTCTTTACCAAAGTTACATCTGGCCTTTTCAAGTGCAATCACCCTTTAGGGTGCAATCGTGAAATCATTATCTGTTCAGACACCAAACAACATGAAAGAAGGCAGAAGAAAATTCTAGCTTGGCTTCTCAATGTGTCCTACCTGCGTTTAAAAATTAAGTTTAGATCCATTCTTGTTATGAGTAACAGATGGAAGAAATAGAAGTTACAACCTTCACTTTTCAGCCATCTAATTTATCCTTAAATCGCCAAAGCCTTGTACCCTTGAACTGTAATTGTCTAATATATGCACCCAAAATCACAATCCAGTTTGGGTTTGCTGACAGTGACATTGCACGAATATGCTGGTGGATTTGACTTACAGGTGCCGAGTGCCCTCCCCAATTAGCATACATAAGCATTTTTTTAGGATAAAAGATTGCATCAGTAGGTGATTCCACTTGTTATATCCTTAGTTTATGATACCCTTATATTGGCATATTTAGTATGGTAGCTTAAGTGCCCACTTCGTTTTGTCAGGTGCCATTGCTGGTGCTTTAACAACACCCCTCGATGTCATGAAGACAAGATTAATGATTCAGGTGGATCTTGTGACTGCATGAACTCTTTAACCTGAGGGCACTTGTTAGGGATAACTGCTTATTTCGAAGTTTCCTCTGATTCCAGGGACAAGCAAACCAATATAGAGGATTCATTGATTGTGCTCAGACTATCATGCGAGAGGAAGGTGCTGGCGCATTTTTGAAGGTAAAACTTTTGCATTCGCAATACACACAGTAACAAGAACTACCGAGTTCACGTTGATGATTAGAAATATTAGCATGCATTTACATTACATCACATTTCAAATCTTGTGTGGTCCACATTCGAAATATCTTTGCTTGTTTATATGTCTTCTATCTCTATGAAGCAATATATACCATAGATAGGGTATGCGCAATCCGATTGATATCTTTCTGGTTGCAGGGTATTGAGCCAAGGGTACTATGGATTGGCATTGGCGGGTCGATCTTCTTTGGTGTTCTGGAGAAAACAAAATCGATTCTAGCTGAGAGGAATATCCGTAGGTGAGAGGATGAATAAAAGCTTTTGTCATCATGATCACTTACCTAGGGCACAGGCGGAAAGTTCGCCTGGCCAGATTTTGGAGCCCCAGTTTCCCTTTGTATTCTGTTCCATTTGAGCAACGTTGATGGATTGGAAGTCTCCTTTTGCTTGATAACTAGCTGCTGTCTTTTTCTATAAAAATACCGTACCAGTATTGATTAAATAGTAGAAAAAGTAGGCATTACAATAAGCCCGTAAGGCAACGAAGCAACCGCAACAACAAACAAGAACTACAATGAAACTTTATATTATTTTTTAGCATCTTAAGTATCTCGGATTGAAAAAAGAAAGTAAAACTAGAAACTTATAGATTTCATTGAAAGCTACAATTTTTATTTTAAAATTATCTTTGCCCGAAATCATTGAAAAAAAATATGATTTTTCTAATGTGAAGCTTTGCCGTTGACACGTGAGTCCTATTTGATTCATGTCATGTAGGATAGCAGCGGGCTAGATAAACGGCCGTTTAGAGTCAGAGACCTGTTACAACTATAGCGAGAGCCAAAACTATATTTTAAATCTTTTAGATTAGATTACACCTTCATATATAACTTTAAGGACTAAGGAACGCCGGTCTTTTATATCGCTATACCTAACGGTGGCGATGTTGTTACAGCATTCTCAATGGAAGTTTTATGAATTGCCTTGACTAAAATTCCACGGCTACAGAAGAAAAGCTGGTGTTTGGTTCACTGCCTTGGCGTGTGGTGCAGGCAGCTTTTGCATGCACTGTAGCGTGCCGAGTGTGGCGCTCAAAACACTTATCACGAAAGTGTGGCGCGGGAGTTGTGGCGGTGGCTGCCGACCAAACAGATCTAGTTTCTAATATAATTATACTTTGGAAAAAGTTTAGAGGAGTTTCATCTTTCTACTTTTATGAAACTTTAATTAAATTCTCGTTACTTTTTTTTATTAATATAGTGTTATATCAATATATTTAATGTCTATAAAACTTTGGTAAAACTCTATTGAGACTTAATACTCTCTTTTATGTATATGGGTATTTATGTATATGGGTTGTTGTGCATTGTGGCTGCAATAATTTGGAGGTTTTGGAGGCCGTGTAGTCATTGTCGCTCAACTGTATACTCCTTGCTTGTGGGTCGCAAAACATTGATGGTGCGGAACTGCGGACGTCGTAGCAAATGGGGATGGGTGGTAAAACTCTATTGAGACTTAATACTCTCTTTTATATATATGGGTTGTTGTGCATTGTGGCTGCAATAATTTGCAGGTTTTGGAGGCCGTGTAGTCATTGTCGCTCAAGTGTATACTCCTTGCTTGTGGGTCGCAAAACATTGATGGTGCGGAACTGCGGACGTCGTAGCAAATGGGGATGGAGTGCAGCCGGATAGAGCAAATATAATAATTGACTTATAATCAAGCAAATGCTGATGTGGAGGAAAAAGAAAGGAGGGAGAGGAGAGTTTGACTCTTATGCAAGCACCAAGCTGAACACGGAAGCTTAGGTAATAGTGAGCTCAAGTAGTAAGTATTGTGAAGAGGAATAGGAAAGAGAAACATTTTTTAGCCAAATAAGAGACAACTTATTGTATAATTTGGCTCTAATAACTTGGCTATAAGCCAAACACTTGGCTCTATTATTGAACCTGCTCTTAGCTCTCGATAGAATTTAATTGCATGCCCCGTGTGCGCGTATGGAAGGGTTCTAGGGCAGTCCCATTAGAGCAGGTTCAATAAGCTTGGCTTTAAGCCAAGCCATATCATCTTGAGACAAACTTAAAAGATAAGTTGTACAATAGTTAGATTTCTCATATAACTTGAAAAATTATTTTTTATTAAACAGACCCACATGCTATAGGGAAAGTAGTCAATAGCAAGTATGAGAGGGGTGGTGGGGAAATGCATGCAGCCTAGGAGAATGTGATGAGCTTGGTGTCAAGTTTAGAGCCTATTTCATTCCCTCTCCTCTATTCTCTCTCTTCCACATAGGATTTTGCTGAGTTGACTTAGCTATAAGCCAAGCTGAGGTGTATTATTGTACCTGCTCTTAGAGAAAACTGACACAATTTCCATAGCACAAGAAATCATCTATAAAAACTATCTTCTACGATGGACATGTCTTCGAGTAATAATTATTTTCTCTTTATTTCTCCCAACTTTATCTTCTCCAATGAGAGTGTGTCATGAGCCCCCTAGAAACTGGTGGTTTCTTGGTGCATTAGGTAGAGTGAAGATCTGATTTCTTCACGAAGAAACCCTTTCTAGGTGTCACACCCAATTTCAAGGACGAAATATGATGCATAACATTATGTGTGCCCAGGAATAATCCACACATAAGTTCACAAATTACAAAGTACCATCACAGAGTTTAATACATAACGAACATATATCCATTACAAGAATTGAATAAAACAGACGAAAGATACACTAGCTCTTGAGGCTCCATCTCACAGGGAAGGTCAACTGGTTGACCAAGCCTAGAAATCCTCAGGGAACTCTTCATAGCCTCCTGCTTCTGTTACCCATCCGGGATTTTTATCCAAAATTGAAAAGAAAACAAGCGTAAGTACACTCGTACTCAACAGTATAACATGGGGTTATGAAGCTCAAAAGGCTGACACTGGCTTACTGCATTCAGCACTTTTAGTTGGTCAAAGTTTTATTAATAAGAAACATCAGGTTATGCTTAAGCCCCAAATGATCCCACTTATATCCTTGCCAAAGTTTTACAGAGTCATATCCATCAACATTATGGTGGCAACAGGAACATAAAGGTTGGTCAAGTTAATTAATTAAACCGTCAGTTTTCCGGGCCGCTCGTGACCGTGAGCACGGCTGATATATCAGTTTTAACACTCTGCAGAGGTTGTGCATCTTTACCCGTGAGTCGTGATGCCCCGAATGCCCAGGTTAATTACTTCCATAACACTGCCAAGGTGAGTGGGCGGGGTTCACTATGAAACCTTTCGTAGCATCTCGTCTAACAAGATTAGGGCCGCTAGGATTGGCAAGGGGCGATAGAGCTCCCCTTCCGAGTAGCATAAAGACCCGCAACCTACGCTCAAACTCGGACAGAGGCCGCACTATAACCAGCTCGGCAAGAGCCTAATGCGCCCTTTCGGGTAACCGCTAACGAGCTAGAAAAGAGCCTACTACTGAATTAAAGCCAGAGCCATGTAGCTCTCACGGTAGCACTGTCAGTCCCAGCTTTTGCCAACAGTGAGTTATTAAAAAGGTTATGTCCCAATTGCCATAAACGGTATCACCAATTCATTCAAAGCATGATAACATTTGGCAGGGATCAAGTGTTCATTTATATAGCACTAGCCATCTACCCATATGCATATCCCATAGGAAGCAAGGTAAAGGATTTCAATTCTAGGAAAATATACTACGGGTATCAATTTAAACACATGCACATGAAATGATAATTATGGTGAAAAGGATAACAAGGTAGGTCCCATGCTATACTTGCCTTGGTTCTCAAAGTCCTGCTGGTCAAAACACTCCTGATCAAAGAACTCTTGATCACCAACAAACTCCTCACTGCCTGGACTCGATCATGA
This sequence comes from Microstegium vimineum, assembly GCA_022036555.1. Classification (NCBI taxonomy): domain Eukaryota; kingdom Viridiplantae; phylum Streptophyta; class Magnoliopsida; order Poales; family Poaceae; genus Microstegium; species Microstegium vimineum. Next base: position 17,928,755 of record CM039119.1, read on the forward strand.
CATTGCAACAACACGCATTCCAATTGCATACATACAAAGCAAACAAAACTAATATTAAAACAGTACACCAATAACAATAAACAGAGTTAAAAGGTTTATAAAAATATACTACGCATTGCTACGATCATTTCAACACGAATTTCACGAAAATCGGATTTAAAACGTAGAAGATATGAATTAAACTAGTTCTCTAAGAGCATTTTTAGTATTTGAATTATCCTTGAATTTAAATAATTCAAACTTGACTAACAGATGGTTTAACATGTAGAGAATTTCATTACGAATCTAACGCAACTCGAATCGTCCAAATCGGAGTTAAAATAAAGATTTTATAAACAATCTAATGTAGTGGCAATTCTGTAAATAGCAATTTCCATTTAAATTCCAGAATTAAAACAGACTGATCGAAAATACGCTTTGAAACGGAGAAAATGTATTCCCTGAAATACGCCAGTGCTGCGGCGCGGGGCTGACGGGTCTGCCACGCGGCGGCCCGGGATTGGGCGGGTCCACAGGCACAACCGTGCACCGCGCGTGGGCTGCGGACCACCGGTCCACCGTGGACCGGGGTTCATACCCCTTCGGGGGATCTAATCCTGGCCGTCCAGGGAAGATCCAACGGCGCAAGACAAAAGAGGAACTTTTCCCCGCCGCCGCACCGACGCTTGACGACGGTGCCATGGCTAGCCGAGGCCAAGCTCGTCGGCGAACCGTCGGAATGACGTTCCCATCCCTCTCCGTTTCAACCGGGAGTACCGGAGTGTTCCTCGTGCCCGCGCGGATTCAAAGGGGTGCTCGGGCGAGACCGGGGACGGCCGGAGCATGGCGCGCACGGCGGCGCCATGGCCGGGGTCATTCTGCGTGTGTGCGGGTGTGGTTAACCACGGGGCTAGAAGCCGAATTGAGAGCACTGGGAGACGCGGCGTGCTCGTGCGAGTGCAACAGTGGGCTCAATTGGAGCGGCGGTTTGCCGGAACAGGGAGGTCCGCGGCGGCGCCATGATCGACATGGATCGGTGTACGCGGCCGAGACGTTACAGTGCGTTAGAGACCAAATTGAGGACATAGGGACGTGCGGTGTGTCCGTGCGGTGCTAGTGAGGTACTCGGACGAGGTGGTGTGCGGCCGAGGTGCGTTGCCCGCGGCGGCGCCATTGATGGCGGCACGGGACGCACGCGGCCAGTGCCACAAGGGCTACCAAACGCTGAATTAAAGGCTCAGGGAGGAAGAAGGGACGATGGCGAAGCTCACAGAGTCGGATTGGAGGGCGGAGGTGGCTCGGTGCGGCTTGTCGTCGTGGAACGACGGTTGGCGTCGCGGCGGTCCGAGAGCTCCGCGTCCACGGCGTCGAGCGTTCTGCGGTTACTGGTTGAATGAAGGAGAGAGGAGTTAGGCCGGAAAGCTTCGCGGTGAGAAACCGGACGAAGAACGGCGCTCACCGAGGCGGATTAGACTCCGGTGTGGCCTCTTCAGCGACGGCGGCGGCGTTCGGCAGACAGTGGTGTTTGGCGACGGCGCAATCCGATGAAACGGAAGAGCAGAGGGGCGGTGCTCCGTTTTATAGCGCCTGGGAGCGTGTGGTTGCAGTTGCGGCATCGTGGGCGAGATGCGGGGGTGGGAGCGGGGCGGAACGTGCGGCGGTTCCCGATCGCGGCGCGTTCGTGCGCGCGTGCTCGCGAACAGAGCGGAGGGCGTTGGGGAAGACGGCGCTGGCCTGTGGGGCCTAGTAGCAGCGAGAGAGAGAGAGAGAGAGAGTGAGGAACGTGCGGCGGTTCCCGTTCTTCCCGCGTCGCGCGCGCGTACTCGGGCGAGCAGAGAGGGCTGCGCGTCGCGGCTGTTGCGGCGACGGCGTGCGCGTCTGAAATCGGCGGGAGGTGGGGGATGGTGCTGACGCGTGGGTCCGGTCGGCAGTGTAAGAGAGAGAGGATGCGGGAGCTGGCGGTTGGCGCCGACAGGCGGGACCCGCTGGTCAGAGAGAGGGAAGGAGAGCAGAGAGAGAGACTCGGCGCCGACAAGTGGACCCCGGTTGTCAGTGATAGGAAGAGGGGGAGAGGGAAGTGTGGGCCGGCCTGTTGGATGGGCCTCGGCCTTTTAGCTGGGCCGCCCGAGAGAAAGAGGGAGAGAGTTGGGCTGGTTTCAGGGAAGAAAAAGAGAGAGTGAAACATTTTCTTTTTATTTCCCTTTTTCCAAATCCATTTCAAAAGCAGTTTGAATTCATCTGAAATTTGAGTTTTGCAAATTCAATCAATCAAAGAAAATTTATGCAGCTGCATGAATGCACATTCATGTTGCTAAACTAGAATTGATTTTATTTGCAAGGATTTTATTATTCCACTAAATGAAATGCTCACAAAATTTCATAATTAAATCACTTTCTATTGTTTTAAAAGCATTTCAAATTTATGGGTGTTACACTAGGATTTGTGCTCTCTTTTATCATTAATTATGTTGTCATGTCAGCATTTTACCTACGTGGCAAGTCATTTAATGAAGATAGAAACCATCATCAATACACCATGGACTGCCCTGATAGTCCCCCTTCATGAAACAATCAATTTCAAGAATCCGTGTCAGTCAAACTTTTTTAATTTTAACTAACTTTATTTATAGAAATGTAACATTTATGACTTAAAATGAGTACCATGTAAAAGTATGTTTTTAGATAAATCTAATGATACTAGATTGATATGATAACTTTTTATACTTTATTTTAAAATTTTAGTTAAAGTTCAAAAAATTTGACTTAGAATAAATCTAAAAATCTATTCTTTCATGGACGGAGAAAGTAGTTACTACGGCCGGCCAGCGTTATTCTCAGCTTGTGATGTCTCGCGATAAGCACGTAGTTGATTATATTAGGTATATTTATATATACCTACTCCCTTCGTATTGTTAATAGAAATCGTTTAGGACAAGATTACGCTTATCAAGAAGTTTAAAGAGTGATTAATTAGAGTGTATTTTTCCTTTTCTACCATTATTAAATACAGTTGCGGTAACTATCTTGACACAAATATTGTGTAGTTGGAGTGGCTGAGCTTGCATGGCCGAGGCGAGAGGTCGCCGGTGCATGCAGCGGCGCGGGCCATATTTCGAGCCGTGTAATTATTAACGCATGCGGCACGGGAGCCAAAGCACGCTAGGGGCAGCTTGGAACTTTTTATGGCCATGGCATATTTCGGGCGCGGGAGCCGAAGCGATGCATGCGGCACAGGCCATATTTCGAGCCGCATAATGCATAGCACGCTAGGGGCAGCTTCGAACGACCTCTATTTGCGATACGGAGGTAGTATGTGCATATACGCAAGAGAGTATATGTGTGTGTCCATCTTTCTATGTGCTCGTAGGCAACATCTTCTGAATGGAATGGAGTATATACAATCTTAAATTAAGTATCGATCTATACTTTAGAGAGTATTATCAGTAGATACACGCTTATAGGAAATTTTGAATACTAAACGTTTTTTGATGTAGCTGCCATGAAAAGTAACATCCATTCATGTGAGGGGGCTGGGATTCTCAGAGACCAAATCTGCGCTTGCCAAGGAAGCAGATCATTGTACGGAATTGAGCCACCGGTAAAGGAAGGGCCGAGAGGTGGGAAGGGTCTTCTTTAGCTTATTCTCTCTCACAAAACACTATTTAATCAGCCACAATCAGCTAGGATGTATACCAACCGAATGGAGCACCTATCGGGAGTGGGGAGGGCTCATCGCAGCTGCGCAAGCAGAGATCCACCGGGTTGATCTTCTTGCTGTGGCGGGTCGCGCGTCCACCATTCCACGTGGGGGAAGGCCTACCGAGATTGCAGGCATATGGACGGCCCAATAAGCATATCAATTCATCCGGCCCAGTATCCTCCCCCCAACCCTAAGTCGTAGGCGGACACGCTCTAGCCCCCGACCCTCGCGCCGTCGTGGGGTCGCGCCTCGTGGGAGTCGCGGCCTCGCCCCGAGTCCCCGACCCCAAGCCGCCGCCCGCCGCGCCTCTCCCATTCGCGGCGCGCTGCCTCCTGCTCGGCTGCTCCCTGGCGCCCGGCGTCCGCCCCGTCAGCCGACGCCCCTGTGTCCGGCGTCCGCCTCAGCCTCCGTCGCCCCTCCGGCCCCCGGCGCCTCCTCCACCCATCCTCCTGCGGTCCGCTGGCCGCAGCCCACCTCGACGGCCCCTGTCGGCACCCCGCCCCTTCCCTGTCGGCGCCCACACGGCCACACCCTCCACCCACAGAGGCAGGGCTTTCTTTTCCCCTTTTTTTCATGGCAAAACTGAAATCGGTCATTTCGGTTTAGGACCATAACTGAACCGAATTTACCGAGTACCGAACTACTCGGTTCTGAGATTTTTTTGGAACCGAACGGTTCTAGTTTATAGGGAACCGAAATTTGTAAGAAACCGAGGAACCGAACCGATCGGTTCGGTTAGAACCGAATGCCCAGGGCGAGACGAGGAGGGTAGCCGTCGTCGCCACCATTGATGAGGGGAGCAGGGCTGCCGCCGTTCACGGGGCAGCGGGTCCCCCCGCTGATCGCAGGAAGCTCGTCCATAATCGGTCGGGGCCACCATCACCGTCGCCACCGTTGCCGCCATGACGAGGTCGCTAGTGCAAATGGCGGCGTGAAAAAGGAAATGAAACCCATTAAGGCATTGTTTAGATCACCTTCAAAATTCCAAATTTCCCGTCACATTGAATGTTTAGACATATGCATGGAGCATTAAATATAACTAAAAAATATAACCAATTGATTGTACAATAATTACCAAATACAAACGAAACGCTACAGTGTCAAAATTTTGGATCTAAACATGGCCTAGCAGGTGAGGTAGCGGTAGTTATAGAACATCTCCAAGAATTTGCCAAATGAGAATAATAAATCCTTGATAATTTGATAAAACAAGAATTTGTAATCTCATAAATTAGTAAATGAGGTTGACAATTTTAAGAATTTGACATTTTTCCCCTCGACACACGTATAATGTACCCGCGCGCCTATCCTCCGCGCATCGCCCTGCTGCACCTGTGAAAGCGGACAACACACACGAGATTTGCTGGGCCTGCACCCTGGAGATTCCGGCTCACGCTCGGCAGCACCTGCACCTCCTCTCGCTAAAAGGACATGAGATTCACCTGTGGTTGCTGCACTATGTGGCTGCAAATTCTTCTCCGTGTGGTTGCTGCGTTATGTGGCTGCACTGTGTGACAGCAGCTACACTCACTTCTTCTCCGTGTGGTTGCTGCGCTATGTGGCTGCAAATTCTTCCATCTCGCCATGGCACGTTGTGGAGCTCCGTTTGCCGCAGGGGTACGGTAGGCTGGGTACGGTGTGCCGTGCGTAGCTTCGTTTCGTGGAGGCTGACATATCCACGTCTCTTGTTGTATTAAAAAAAAACAAAAAATATCCTCGACAGCATGTATAACTGTCCGGACACCTGGCTAGTAGTTGGTCCAAAACCAATTGCCTGCACTGCATGCACACAAGTACAGTGCAGCAGCAGCAGCAGCAGCAAGAAAAGAAGAGGAGATCTCGACGTACGTACAGCGGGGCAAATGGGTTCGTCCTCGACGGCGCGGCAGACGACACCGCACGTGGTGCTAGTGCCGTTCCCGGCGCACGGCCACATCGCGCCGCACGTGCAGCTGGCGCGCTCCCTCCACGCCCGCGGCGTCCACGTCACGCTCGTCCACACCGAGCTGCACCACCGCCGCCTGCTGCGCGCCGCCGCCGAAGCCGCCACGACAGCTGTGCCGGCGCCCACAGACGACGAGGCCTTCGCCGTGGAGGTGATCCCGGACGGGCTTTCCCTGGACGACCCGCCGCGCACGCTGCGTGCTGCCCACGAGGCGATGGAGCGCAACTGCCTGGAGCCATTCAAGGCGCTGCTGCGTGAGCTGCTTCGGCGGCCCGGCGCCCCACCCGTCACCTGCGTGGTGGCCGACACCCCGATGCCGTTCGCGGCCGTGGCGGCGCGCGAGGTCGGCGTCCCGGACGTGCAGTTCTTCACGGCGTCCGCGTGCGGCCTCATGTGCTACCTCCACTTCCAGGAGCTCCTCTCCAGGGGGATCATCCCTCTCAAGCCCACCTACGAGACCGACGGCTCCCTCGACGCGGCGCTGGACTGGGTGCCCGGCATGAAGAAGGGCGCCGCGCGGCTCAGGGACATGCCCACCTTCTGCCGCGTCACTGACAACGACGACGACGACTGGCTGGTCCACTTCCACGTCCACCAGATGAAGGTCGCCGCCGCCGCCAAGGCCGTCATCCTCAACACGCTCTACGACATGGAGAAGGACGTCGTCGACGCGCTCGCGCCGCCGCTGCTGCCGCCGCCCGTCTACACCGTCGGCCCGCTCGCGAGCCTCGTCGTCGCAGCGGGGGCGTCGTCCACGGCGGGCGTGTTGCAGGAGGACAAGGAGTGCATGGCGTGGCTGGACGGCAAGGCGGCGCGCTCCGTCGTCTACTTCAGCGTCGGCAGCCACGCGGCCATGGGCGCCGCGCAGCTGAAGGAGATCGCGTCCGGGCTGGCGCGCTGCGGCTCCCCCTACCTCTGGGTCCTGCGCCCGGAGATGGCCGCCGAGGTCGACGACGAGGTCGCCGAGGAGGACGGCCTCGTCGTGCCGTGGTGCGCGCAGGAGGCGGTGCTCGGCCACCCCGCCGTGGGGCTGTTCGTCACCCACTGCGGGTGGAACTCCATCCTCGAGAGCGTCGTCGCCGGCGTGCCGGTGCTCGGGTGCCCCGTGATATCTGAGCAGACCACCAACTGCCGCCAGGTGTGCGTGGAGTGGGGCATCGGCGCCGAGCTGCCGCAGGGAGCCGGGAGCGATGAGATCGCGGCGCTCGTGAGGGAGATGATGACCGGGAGCAAGGGCAAGGACGCGAGGGACAAGACACTGCAGTGGAAGACGCTGGCTCAACGCAGTGTGCAACCAGGGGGCTCGTCTTACGAAAACATCGGCCGGATGGTGCAGGATATCCTGCTCAAGGACAAGGACATCTGACTTCAAATCTTGTTTCCATGTGGCTAAAGTTGTGCAGTCCTATGCGGTTATATATGAACCATTTCGAAATGACGTGCTCTTGTATGAGCATGCTCTTGTTTTGCTGGTCTCAATGTCGAGTTTCAAATTTGAAAGTCTTACGGACTAGAGACGCCGTGTGACTTGTACATGATGGGACGAGGTATAGCCCACGTGTTGTACCTAAATTATCTTACCGTATTAATGAATAACTTGAGTACCTTTCGTGTATTGTAAAGAATTTGTGGTGATCATGTATGGCACTCAAACATACATTACATGAAATCTGGTCTTCTATAACGACTACCAGATGACAGAGGTCCTATTTGTCATAAATAGAGATTATTTATGATGACTATTCACAGGATGACCACTGTTTATGACTAAGTTGTGCATCTGTCATAAACATCATTATAATATACTCTACATTTGCTTTGTGATGATAGATCGATTGTAATAATTTATCATCGAATATAGAACTATTATAAAGAACTTGAATAAAGAAAATTTATTAAAATCAAAGTTGTAGCTAATAATAAATGATTAAAATCAAAGTTGTAGCTAACGATGAGTTCTACAACTTTGTTTTTGATAACTTTTTCATTTGAAATCATTTACTCTTCCAAAATTATGTTCGAAATTTCCATATTTTAAAATTCAAATTTTGAATGGTTTGAATAATGTTGGATGTAGAAATGACCAAAACAAAACATGGTCCCAATGAGTTATTCAAATTTGTTATTGACCATGTTTTCATTTGAGATCATTTTTTCTCAAAATTCTATTTGAATTTCTCATACTTTAAAATTTAAATTTCAAATTGTTCAAACAAAGTTGCATAAAAAATTGACCATAACATTATTTACGGATGAGGATTATGTATGGTCATTATATTTATGCAATTGCTTGTGGTTTTCCACGTCATTTGTAGCTGAGCCAAAAAACAATAATAGAAAAATCCCATGCCACATGGGCCATGTGAATTTCCACGTCATTTTTCACATCACATGTGTGCCATGTCATCATAAATGTGGCGCTATTCTATTAAATATGTTGTGACGATTATACTCATGTCATTACATCAATGACAGGAGAACTATTATCACTATATCAATGACAATGTCCTCTGGTTGTCACAGAAGGTGGTTAGTGACCCACCTTCTGTGACGACAGTTAGCTCATCATTATAGCAAGACAGTGACAGGAAACAGGCTCTAATTATCATATTCTGGTTGTCACATAAGGCTAGATTTCTTGTTAGTGATATTGTAATTCTACCAAGGTAATTGCCAAGGACATGTAGCCTAGTGGTTCATGGGAGCAGATATTTTAAGATTTAATGACTGTTGTATTTTTAATAATAGACGAAGTTTCGATTAAAATGTTTGAGTTGTAGTGTGTAATAAAAAAACTAATATGTAATTCACGTGAAATATTAATGAAAAAACAATCTAACAGGTTAATTCACCAGAAATATCAGGTGAACTCCTCTTTGGAATTAATTGTTAGAATAGGCACCTTACACTGTCTGTAGTGACCAACTCTAAACGCTGCTCCAGTGATATTTATTATTTACAGTGCAAAACGAAGCACTGGATACTCTATGTACGAACCCTATCCAACAGGACGGTAGCCGCTTCGCTATTTCCAGCGCCGGTAGCGGGCGGACGGCAAGCGCCCATGCATGCATCTCTCGCGGGCCCGTGTTCTCGTTTTACGCGCATTACTATTTCAACAAATTAATAAAATAATATAACTCACAAACCAAAAGACCAAATTAAATTCTGTTTGTACCATTAGATTCATTTCAATAAATCCTTCAAAATAACATCTCACATGAATATATTTAGATAAATTTTATTTATAAACATATGAGTCCCACTGTTGATAGTTAATATAGAGTATGAGATATAGCGGATAATGAGTATGGAAGAAATATGTATAGAGGAAAGAATCTTGCTGAGCAGGACGGAACATTCCTTTTAGAGCAAGTTCAATAATAGAGCCAAGTGTTTGGCTATAAGTCAAGCTATTAGAACCAAGTTGTACAATAAGTCGTCTTATTTGGCTGTAAAAAAATTTTCTTTCTTATTTCTCCTCACAATGTTTCCGTATCCAGTTTGGTGCTTGCATGAGAGTCAAGCTCTCCTCTCTCGTCTTCTCTTTCCTTTCTCTCGGCTTCTCTTTCCTTCACATCAGCATTTACTTAGCTATAAGTCAATTATTGTACTTGATCTTAGAGGATGAATATAGAAGATGAAGAGTGCAAACAGCCTATGGGTTGACCATAGGCCTGGCGCCCAAGCCCATGGGTTAGGCTGCATCTAGGGGTGTTAATAGATGATTATTGATCAAGCAAGAATCACCATTGATTGGGTGTTTCTATAAATCCTAGCTAATCTTTGTCTATATATTATACTCCTTATACTCATATCAATCTATTAATTCCCGAGACTCTAATTAATCAATCACACAAAACACGACATTCATATGAGCCATGCAATATCGGCACTACACTTTTCATTAAAAACAGAGAGAACGCAGCCAAGCTTGCTAGACTTCAAAAACCTGAGCCTGGCCGAAGTATTTCTTTTTCAAGTGGATTGAGAATTGTAGGATCGCTGTGAAATCTAACCTTTCACCTTACTTAAAATTTGGGACACGACTGATCAGTGATGCCGTCAATCTTGAATGGTAAAGTAGTAAAATCTTCACAGTGAAATGAGATTTTTACAATCTTGTGTGATTCAAGGCTATATCAAGGTAACAGTTACAAAGACTTTACAAACACCACCAGCTTCTGGGCTCAGGACCAGCTGACCATGGTAAGAAAACCACATAAAGCCCCGAAACGAAGGACTATAGTTCCATATCCCGCCTCTACAAAAGAAAACGATTTACACTTGTTGGACATCAAATACTTGGCCTCCTCATAAATGATACGTTGAGAAAAATGTTGTGAAGGCTGTCAAGTCTGCCCAACTTGGGAAGAGGCTCTTCAGTTTCTTTGTACTATCAACAAGATACTGGTCAAGTACCGCGACGTCGATTCTCAGAATTTCAGAAGAGTTTGCCTGTCATGATTCAAATCATTTATCAACAAGACACTTCACAACTCGTGCAGAAACAATGTCAGTGAGAAGCAAGAAAAGGAGCTCCAACAAAGATTGACAGCCAAACAATTGAGAAAATAACCTCCAGTGATAAAACATCAACATATCATGGTAATTCACAATGGCACAGGCAAACAAAACAATATGACAACAAAGATTGACAGCCAGATAATAAAGCAAACACATCAGCATACCATGGTAATACACAGTAGCAACCCAAATAATATTACAAAAAAGATTGATAACCAGATATAAAATAAACAAATCATGGTAATTCACAATGGCAACCTAAATATTACGATTAGTCAGGAAAAAAGGTGGGACTCCTACTATCTTGATTAGTGGCATAGCAATTTTTATATAAGCCCGGGTTTGTGGCTCTAATGTTTCACTAAACATCTCCTTTAAAACTTCACCCAAGGTATCATTGTCCATCACAGTAGGCCAAGTTGGACTGAGGACAACAGTGCCAGATGAATGAGAACTATTGTCAGCTCGTGTGAAATCTAAGCAGCACATTGTGAAACATAACTATAAAGCCCATGATTATATGACAGAAGACCAAATTGATATCAGGAGTCTGTGAAGTCTCATGAATTTAACCTCACAATGTTAACTATCAAACCAATGGTTATGTGACAGAAGACCAAAATGATATCAGGAGTCTGTGAAGTCTTTCATGAATTTATACCTCAGAATGTGCCTAAAGTCAATTGGACAGGTAAAGTGGAATGGAGTAACTAAAACTCTGCTGTGTTTTTAGTGTACATTGGCCACTTGGTCTAGTGATTCAGTTTCCTATAATTTTTGGACAAGAGTGCACGTAGGAGGTAGCACTGAACATAGGAACTAATGAAAATTCAAACATCAATACAAAAAAAAAAGCCTGGCAGTGATTCCCATTGGTTCGCTCACAGGGTATATTATCATTACCTCCAACCAGAAAGACCAATCCACATCGCTCTTTCCACTCAGTCGACAAATATATGATGGTGGCCCACCACTTACAGTTTGAGGAACTAATGAGGATAAACAGAACAAATTATTATCCAGCGAGTCTAATGGAAGCAAACAAAAGTAAACAGCATAAATAATTGCAACCACCTGGGAGCATGTTATCAGCAAAGGACCAATTTGATAGTGGCCCAGTAATATTGAGCACAGAGGTCCAAATTTCTGATAAGGAACTGAAACAGATAAAATTGTAAAGTGAAGTATGCATATAAAAAAAGGTATCACTTGCAGGTTTCATAAATATGCATAAAATATAACTCTTACCCAAGTGAAAGTTTGAGATGCACCCTTCGCTGCCCATTGTTATCCCAGATCTCCTGAACAGCTAACTGAGGGAAATGCTGGTAATACTTTCTAATCTCTTCAGTTTGTGCCTGAAATTTTAAACTTCCAGAGAACAAGAACGGGACAGGGTACAGAGCCTGCAAAATGTAACAACCATATTGCTGAATATTGCTTCGTGTACTTTCATCGCGTGCACTCGTAGAGGCATAATATGTGTTGAAAATTAACAAAGGGAACTTCCAATGTTACACTATCCAACTATACAATTATGTTTACTCACCAACCATGAGCTTCTGTCAGACCGATATTTTTCTTCAAAGGATAACTCAGAGTTGTCCTTCAGCCATCTGGCAGCCTCAGGTGCATTGTTGAAAAGAAACTCCAATGAGTTAGAATCAACCACAGAGAAACCATAGCTTGAATCTATAACATTATTAGCATCTGAAAAAGATCAAGCATAATGTTTCACAGGAATGTTATGGAAAAACCTCGAACATATGATTTTTTGGAAAGGTAAAAGATATGTGACATAGATTACTATGGAAGGAGTAAAATTTTTGAAGGCATCAAATTACAAATGTCAAATATTCAGAGCCTCTTGACTACAGTCAAATAAATTGTAAAATAGGTTCCCAAAGAGGACATGTTTTTGCAGCAGCGGCCAAAAACAAGGATCTTTTCCACTGATACACCAAAAATTTTGCTACTCCATGGAGAAAAAAATTCAACCTGACTCGAGGACTCGATTTTAAATGAGAACTTATTTTAAACCTAAAGCGGAGCAGCTCCAGGAAAAGTGACTTCCAAAGGATCCAATGAATATTTAAATCGTTACAGCTTTTTAAACAATGAAGTATTGAACAAGATGACCATGAAACAGAAATAGAGTTTTGTTTCACTTGATTCAAAACTTGGAAAGAAGACCACCACCCATGATGAATTAGGTGACTTTTTGTACTAAGAAAGAAAGCACCAAGATTTGAGCAGAAGAGGACTCCAAGCCTCAAACTTAGCTAGTCTCAGTTCTTTATATTAATTTGGTTGCACCATACAAAATTGAGATACATTATTTTTTTGCTGCAATTCAGGGAACCAAAAAGCAGCGAACCTGTAACAAAAGCATGTTGAAGAACAACTCTTTTTGGTGCTCCAGTGCTGTAAGGAAACAGTTGAGATGAGACAGCCAAAGCAACCACTGTAATTTGCAGAAAGACATGGAGAATTGAGGTCTTCGACAACCAACGACCAGCAACAGGTGCTAGAGGACCAAAACACCAACCAACCACTAATCCAACTACAGCTCCAACAATAACATCAGGCACAAAATATCCTGCAAAAATCATGACGCTGTCAATTGCTAGAGTTTACTGTTTAATTTCAATTTTTTTCTGAAACTAATAGTAATCCATGCAATATATCCAATGAAGAATATAATCCATTCAAGCTTATAATATCCAGTGCTCAAGTAAATCAGGGCAAGTTGATTATCTAATTGACACAATACATTGTGGCATTAGCAAAGTTCCATCATGAGTGTGCTCTCAAGGACACGCCATATTGAAGGTTTTGGAGTTGAGGGATGAAAACAAAATCTAGCCAAAGTCAAGGTGTCATGGAGGCCAGACGTGTACCAGACGTATGGGGCAAGGCACCTCATCTATAAAGATTGCTGCAGGATGTACAGTTAAATTTATGCATTGAATTATCAAGGAGAGATCCTCATCTATTCCAGCCCTTGAGTTTGGGTGCTGCCTTCTCTGACGTGCCCAATCTCAAGTATCTGGTTCAATGCTTTCGTGGAAGGTCTATCTTGCCTTGCTCAAGTCTGATGGTGGAGCCCAATAACCAGTATTTTACTCTCCTTATTTTTTTTCTTATAGCAAATATTGAAAGTGGATGCGTGAACCAGCTAATTTTTGCCTTTCATGATGTCCTAGGGCTAATTTTCCCTTTTTTCTATAAATCAGGTACAACATGTCGTACTACCTTTGAAAAAATAACATGCAAATCATCATAAGAGAACATGGAAGGAAGAAGAAATCATATTTTAACAAGGGCAGTGCCTTCCAGCTAAGGACCCATGACACAGGAGTGCACTGGAGACGAACCAAATTTTACAGGCGACAGTCAGCAAACACCACAAAGTTAGGGTGTCCTGGACGATAATTGCCTTAATCCAAGTACGATATTCAACTGTTTTCACAAAACTTTTGAATGACACAAATATTTGAAGAAATTCGCAAATGAAATCAGCTGTAGCATACTAACCATATGGTTTTGGAAGAGATCCCATCATGCCCATCTTTTCAATCAGGAACTGGATAAGGAATCCGCCATAGTAAAGACAATAAAGGAGACATGGGATCATAGGCAGCACATACGCAACCAACGACCTGTACATTATTGTACTCAATCAAAGATAATCAAACCAGATCTTGAAGTAAGCATAATGTCATGGATGGATGTGGGGTTAGCATAGGCATTCTGTTTGAAAATTTTACAGTATAGGATGACATGACAGGAGACAGAAATTTTCATGTAAAATCATCAACTCTGATCATAACAAGGGGCCAAAATTAACATTACAAGAAGTATAAGAGCACGAAATATCTGAAATTTAATATAGAACAAATAAGAGGTCAAAAAACACAATGTGCAACGGATGTTACCATTTTTTCTATATCAGGTGATAAGTGAATATCTAAAAAAAAATGGTTAACTCAAAGTGTCCATATACTGAATCAAGATAAACCTCATAGTGCAGGTATTATGACGTATTCAAGTGAGCAGCCAAAATATAGATTTGTATTGAAGTGAAGAAATAATTATCTGACTGAATTACATTGATAATGTGGAAATAGTTGAAAGAGAATCAATAAGAACAGTAGAATTTGCTTACCTAGGTGATTGTTGGCTCCACTGCTTCCTATTGATGCTAGAGATAAATCGCCCAAGAAGCATGGACATGGAAATGAAAAATGTTAGAAAACCTCCACTCAGCCCAGCTAGCGTGTAGGCCTGCATAACATGAATAGACCAAGCATGAACTATGATCATACAAATTATTAGTTGAAAATAGTACAATGAAATACATAGTAACTTCAGGACCATATACAGTAGGGGCTTCCCCTACTGTATTCCCCTCAAAAGAAACTTTAGGACCATATGAAGATAAAACCATTTCCTCTGAAAAATGTATAGATGTGTTTACCATGTTCACATCTATATGCATGTAAAATGTGACTATAACATGATTTGACTAATATAACTTCAAACACTTTTTTTTTTTTGCTAGTCGCTAATCAGTGTGCATAAATATGGAACAAAACTACCATATACAGGAAGCAAAATATTTACTATCAGAAAGAGCCCTGTCACTTGTCAGTCATCTTTTCACTGCCCCTCTCCACCAAATAAATTACAAAAGAAAAAGCACTAAAAATAGCTATTCACTAGGGCATATATCTAATAATTTGTCCTTTTTTCTCTCCCCTCATTAAAATAAACTCACAAATCACCTACCAAGATTGAAATCCACATCATAAATTATGTAACAAGAATCAGTGTTTTATTCTAGATAATAAGATCCTGAGTAGTATTCACAAAAGTGCCAGCACAAGTGCAACAGGCAGTAGTAAAGCAATCATTTTAACCTGCTCATGGTCTCTAAAATATAACTATAGCCTATTGTAATATTTATAAAAAAGCTCTAAGTTTGTATAATTTAACTGTAGTACTTCTCAATATGAATCTGAATACATCATTTTTCACATGTTAAACGTCAGCATTCATAGAGATATCAATAGCCAAAAATTTTAAGGACACCTATCCACAAACTACAATATTTCAGCTCTGATGTGTTGTGATGTGTCAACATAACAGGAGCTTAAAGATGTTGAAAATCTTACCATAGTTATTGAAGAATACAACCCAAAAGCACCCCAAAAGTGTGCTTGCTCCGATAGTCCCTAAGAGTTAAATACGAAAAAAAAAATGATTAGAAGGAACAAACTATATTCAGTTAAACAGCAGCTTCACAACCAACAGATGAAAATTACATGCGAAATGTTTTATCCATAAGACAGATTATGCAGATTTCAGGATGCCTTCAAATCTTTTGTCTGCAGAAGAACTTAGATATACATAAGAATTCTGGAGCAGTAGGACAGGAAAAATCAAACTTTCCAAACATGGTGATCCTTAATGTAGTGCACAAGTAGTCTAGATTACTACTACATCCATTTCAAGATATATGGCCCATAACTCATGTATTATTGCCCGTATTCATATACATGGCTGAACAAAGGTCAAATGGCCTGTTCTTGCACTACTAGATAACATTACGCCCACAAAGCCAAGGCCCTACGTCACCCCTTCGAGCGGTTCGGGAGGATCCGACGACTGCCGCCACACCTCCCCTCCTAGTCTCCCCCCACCCTCACTGCCTCCGGAGCACGCTGCGAAGTCCACACGGGCACGAGTACGGTGGCAGCGAGGCGCTTCTCCTTTGGTCGCACTCTCCTGAGCCCTCATGATCTTCTCACTGGTGCTCTACAGAGGCCAACTGGTGGCTATCTGGTCTGGATATTGTCAGATCCGGCGTCCTGGCGACCGAATCTGCTGTCTCACGGGTGGATCTGCCCTATCACGGCCGATGGTGGATGCTCATCGTCAAGGCCACTCAATGTGAGGCTGGCGAGCATCAGGTGTCTAGGCACGGCATAGGTGGTGCCAATCCTGCTCAGGTTCGCGTCAACAGCGACAATGCGTGCGTGCTCGTCGACTCACATTGACCTGCGGGTATGGCCTTCCATCTGCAGTGGCTGACGGCAGGCAATGGAAGCAGTTGTGTTGGCCACATGTGTTGGTCTCTTGATCACGGTGCGGTGCTTGCAGGACCAGCTGATGAGCAGTGGTATGGTCCTTTTGTGCATGGGCGAGGTGGAACGTGCAGGGCAAAAGTCTTGGCCAGTGCTAGCTGGAGCCTCTGCAGCAGGCGCGCGCTGGCTGCATCTTCTCCTGCGGCCCTGCATCTTCTCTATAGGCGCTAGCTGCATCTTCTCTGTCCACAGATTCAGCGCTGAAGCTACCAGATCGAGCCGCAGAGGCAAACCAGCCGCAAGGCGACGACTGGCGCCATCCACCCTCAGCAATGAGGAGCAGAGTTTTGAGGATTGGAGGAGAGAAATGGAGCAGCCTTCCATACCGGATCCAGCAATGAAGAACGCTGCTTCTTTCTCTCTAGCGGAATTTGCAGCAAGCAACGATGGCTGCAGGTGATGAGAGTGGGAATGAGAAATAGTTGTTGGGCGGTCTCTACGGCTATGGACTACTTTTAGCTATGGACTGGTTTGCAACTTTGGTCACAATGTATATGGACTACTTTACATGGCTTATGGACTGCTTTTTCTGGACGTTGTGGCTGCCCTTAGGGTTAGTCGTCTGGGTTGTTGTGTTTAGCTTTTTTTGCCAGTTTCCCATGAATAAACTGTGTGACTGTAATTCCTTCATGAACTGGGTCAATTCTATTTCTTCTTTATTGAAAAGCAAAGCTCCTGCCATTGCAATAAAAAAATGGCCTTTCCTTATGCACTCACTGTATTTTACATCTCTTCAATATTTGTGTATCTATATCGATAAATACCCACAATAATCATTCATTTCATTAACGAAGTACTATGGTCGATTACCTCTACCATTTCATTGGTTTCTTGACCAAAATGGTCCTATAAAAGAAAATGAACAGTGCAGTATAGTATGTGGTGAGGGCAGACTGATCAAAAGGAAAGCATCCAATCAGTAAATCTTTCTTATTTCTCTGGGCGCTAAGTAATCTACTTCAGAAATAGATGAACATTAGCTGCTCAAAGAAACATCATCATATACTTTTCATTGTATTCTTTTTTGACAAGAGAAGTGACCAGATATAAACATACAGGCACAAACATAACCAAAAAAAAACAACGGAAAGGGTATCACAAAGTAGTGATAAGGAAAATACCCATGTAACCCTCGGCAGCAATAGACCAATCAATGAAGTAGGGACAAACATAAGGAACACCAAATAAGGGTGAGCAAACCTGCGCCCATGCAATAAGATAAATTTGATTGGTAATAGTTTTAAGTAAAATTACAAAAAACAGAAACTGTTAGTTTCATAGGTTTTCAGAGACATAAAGAGATGACACATAGGTGACATCTAAAAATAAAAACAAAATCATGTGACAAGTGAGCTCATTCTCTGAACTAGAATCTAAGTGCATATCTTTTTGTGACTTGTAGATCTAAATGCATATCTTAATGTGTGCAACAGATAACATGTTAAAAAGGGGAATAAGAATGTCCAAAAGATGAATAGATATGACATATGAGGGGCTGGATACACAAACTAGAATCAATACTGTCACAACTGGGTAGAGGCCGAGGGTGGACTCAGACACTTTAATTGGCTTTCAATTTCCTAGGAGAGCACTGAAACAGCAACACTAAAACTTATAGGAAAATAAAAAAATTACCAATTCATTGCATTCTTTGTGAATAACAATCTTAATGCTGCAGCCACAGCAGGAATAAATATTGCAAGGATGACACCAAACGCGTGGAGTAACATTCCTGCAACCATATGTGAGAAGCATTATAGATGGCCAGCAGAATATTGCACATAATCATGTGTGTAATACATGATTGATTAGCACTAATGCTTGAATTTAATCAGATTAATTTTGCCAAAATATGAGAATTGCAATGTCCATAAAACGTTTTCCTCAGATTGAGTACTTCTCATAAATTTCCACCAAATTGCAAAAGCAGTAAAGCACAATCAAGAACTCAAAAGACATCACAAGATTAGCTTCATAAACTTCACAAAATTGCAAAAGCACAATCAAGCACTAATGCCACTATCAAAAAGTTGTGCTTTTATCAAAGCAACATTCACATGTTTAACCAAAGCAAATACCAAAAGCTAAATTCACCGTTTATATGTTCTAAAAACCTCATTGTAATGTTGTTAAGCCCCTTTGGTTAGGGAGTAGACAAAACTATAAATAAAATTAGTTGAATTAAACTTCACAAAAATTATTCTAGAAATAAACTGTTTGCCATTTCTCTTGTCATTAAGTTATTTGTAGTTCGGATAAATAGTAGTGTTTTATTACATGTAAAATTTGAATGTAACGGTAATAAATTGCAAATATGCATGACCCATTTTATGTGTCCAACCAAACTTTATCCTCTACTCCCTTCTAATTCGTTATAAAATTTCTTCCCTCATACAAAAAATTTAGAACCACCAATATGGTATAATTTTCAATGTACATTCCACATTTCATCACTTTACCTCTCATAAAACCTAGGAGAGTTACAAACCATGACATCAAGGTAATGTTTGGGAACTTCAGGAACAGCGGTACAAGAAGAAAAATGGCTACCGGTAGACTGTGAAGAATCAGAGAGAGATCACGAGAATAAAATACCTGTGTGTAGGAATGAAGAATATTAAAATTAATCACAATTCACAAGCAATGACAAATGCATATGAAAAGCGAGAAAAGTATACATTGTTCAGAACCAGTGCTCATATCCAATCAGTGTTATCCTGCAAATTTGCAAGAATACAAGTAACTTACCATGAACCAAGTCAAATAATCAAAAAAGACTGCCCGCAAATCTTCAATTCCATCCTTAGCAGCTTTATTAGATAACTCATTCTCTTTTAACAACATAGAATTTGTGAATGCCTTCACAAGGTTGAATAAATTTTCACCACGTGCTTGAATACTTCCAGGGCTAGTACAGAAATGATAATTCTTCAATTATATTACTTCATATAAAATATTAGAATTTTTTCTCTAGTTTAATACATACAGTAGATTGTCCAACGTATCATATGAAGTATGATAGAAATAACCACCGAGAACAAAAATAATATCAAGTCCTGGAATGTTCGTAATGTCTTCAGCAAATATCCTATAATCTGTATCACCTGGGATTATTCCAAACATATCCTGCATATAGGGAGTACAATCCAAACATATCAGCTGGATTGCACAGAAGTAATAACCTTAGACGAGACTGGCTGCAATACGCATTAAAGATCAACTCAAAGGATGGACCAAGCATCAGAAACGAGCATCTTAACAATCTTGGCAAGTATTCATGTAGACATTAATTGAGAAAAAATTGAGCTTAAGCTTATTTAGAACTATAAATGATGCAGACCAGTGAGGCAGAAATAATTGCCTAATTGCAATAAAAATATCTTTCCACACAAAAGATGTTGGACGCCTTACAGGCTTGCAGAGAGAGCTGCCACATCCAAGTCACAGCCCTTTATGCGACCAGGAAGATGAGGCCATCCAACATATCTTGTTAGGTTGTGCCTTTTCCAGGCAGGTCTGGTTCTCCATTCTCTGGTGATATGGCTTCCACTCTGGATGTCAGCCTCACCACGACCAATCGCCATCGCCTAGGCACGATTTGGCAACGTTTATGCCTCAAGTGGCCTGAGGCAGACGCCACATGAGCAAATTGGAGGGGCATGAGCGCAACCACGGTAGTTGCACGCGTGAAAAAAGCGAATCAAAGGGGGATTGGGCATGAGCGTGGCCGTGGGAGTTCCACACGCGAAAAATTACCGCACGATGATGGTGACCTTGCAATTTGGTGCTCCTATTGAACTGTGGCTGCTAACTTACAGCCTTGCTGGTTACTGACATGCTCACTACCAAGCTATCATGTTTTCTGCCACTCCAACCAAGATTATTGTGATAAAATATTACAAATACAGCTCTGACTACCTATAAATGCTTGTAAACCCCAATGCAGTCAATGACCCCACGTGCCTGGGTCAGGATCGACGTTCCCAGGTCGAGGGTCGATGCCTTTGACCCTGTTTTATGTGACTATGGCCCACACTCACTCCACATGCAGACATACAAAAGTATATCAACCCTTCCACAACTTACATAAGTAGTTATGTTGAATAAACAAGGTAAGGAGAAAGAACCTGAGCAACACTATTAGCCATAGGGTACTTTGCAGTCTGAGCATAAATGCGAGAAGGCCACGATCCAGGTCCAGATTGACAAACTAAATCTGGTGAAGAAAAAGACAATTTGCTAGGATCAAACTCAAATCTGAGATCAGCGAAGTAGTCTTAACAAAACCAAAAATCATTAATAGTTTTATTATTTCTTATCCAGCATTATTAGACCTGTTAAAAACTTAATCTTTAATCATAAGTCACAAATCGCGACAAGAAGTTTGAATAATAAAAAATAGAGCAAACTCATATTTTTCACTGAAAGTCTTAACTTTTACCTTAATGAACAACATAATAAAAGGTTAGCTAGAATTTGGTAACAAAGTTTGTTTTAAACTTGATCTGTAAAAGTAATACAACAGATGGTGAGTTGTGCAGTTTAGGTAGGTATTGAAACAGACTGACCTACATGACTATTGACTATGCGTGCTCGCTTCTACTGGCTGTGGCTGCAGCAGCTGTAAGACACAGCTGCACAGGAATTTTACTGTAGCTGTTTCTTGCGGCTGCTGCAGCCAGCACAGCCAATCAGGCTGAAAAGAGGCAGCACCCTTATGGCTGTGAAAAAATGAAGCTGAAGCTATATGATATAGGAAATGTTGAAGCTTTTTTATTGTATGTAATAGTAGCACAGTAGTAGTGCTTGACCATGAAGATCAAGTTAGTAGTATTGCTTGGTTGAGAAGATCAAGTGAGTTGTTGTAAGCTTGTAGTGTGAAGCTATAAGATTAATAAAGTACAAAGTTGTGTTATTAGCTACTTGTGTTATTTCTCATACAATTTGTGCTCAAGCTAAAGAGAGGAATTGAGTGAATTGATTCCAACAGAGGAATAGAGTGATTCTGTTTCCAATAAAGGTTTCTTGTATACAAGACAATACACAAGAACTAATAAATATTCAATAAAAAATACCTGCCCATACATTAATGCAAGGCTTTTCACATTCTGGACTTGCCAATCTAAACTAGACGACTCAAATGTTTGATAAGTCTAACTGGTGGCCTTTTGAATCTATAGAAGCTGCATGAAGGAAATAACCAGCAAGTCCACTGAAAGCAGAAATAAAAATCTAGAAACACACATGACAATTTAACCACCGATGAACAAGTAAACACAGGATAAAATTGAACCCTTATTGCAGGAAGAGACGTATCTGCACATGAAAACTTCAGCTACTCAATCAGAATATTTCATACTTTATTTTTCTGATGATGAGAGTAAATCTAGTGAAACTAATATATGCTATAAAAGTTACTTACTGAGAACGATAATTTCTAGGTAAATCATTCATCAGATGGAATATGAAGTCGACAACATGGATGCATTAAGAACTATCAAAATAAGATCTGAGATCAGTACAAAATGATACCTGTACCCCCACTCCCAGAAGCTTCAATATTGATGAAAGCACTGATTGTCCTGTTCCATCTATGTGTCTTGATAAAACCATGTGAGCCCTGGTTAAAAAGCATGCAAAGGAACAAATCAACACAAATATTGCATATTTCTTTTAGATTACAATACTCCGTTGATTCTTTAAAAATATATATTCCATAAGAAAATTTGTTTTGGGGACTTCAGTGTTTTTTTTATAGTGACAGATTTCCAGTATGGACAGCCCTACAAATTTTCACCAAGAAAATGAAGTTCTTTGAAATTTCTCAATCCCATCTGATAAGATCAAATGGTATCCAGCCCTTCGAACATAATTAGCCCAGATTAAATTCAAGCAAAGCCAACCAAAATGGAACTTCATTTTACATCCCAGCACAACAATTATCATTTTTTATATATGCATTTGCATTTGATAAATGTGAAAAGTGGTCAACCAGCTAGGAAACATACCAAAAGAAAAAGTTCCTCTGCACCATTGAAAAGGAAAATCACCGGTCGAGGAGGGACCCACCCAGAGTCAATGATGAGTCGTGATAGCTCAAGCATAGATGCTGGACAGGAAATACTCCATAAGATACATAGTCTCATAGAAGTTTGTATAGTAAGAACAAGGACTGTTCTTACAAAAATAAAGAGAAAGAGAAAAAGAGTACTTACCAACACAAGAACCACAGTCTGCTGCACCAGGAGATCCAAGCGGACTGTCAAAATGACCATTTACCAACAAGGATGGATCATCATCTTCTGAAACATTTGATGAAATCCTGTAATTAATTGTTATATCTTAGAAAATAATTTGTTTAAATTACTCTTTAAAAGGATACAAGATAGGCACACTAATATCCCTATAGAGGCCCAATCATATACAAAGTGGCCCTGTTAATGGATTCAAACCTAAATTGGATGATTACAAGAGTTGGGACACATAAGCCATGGGCGATGTAATTTAAATAAGGCACGTCAATAGACTAGCTGATGACCCTGGTTCACCCTTTCAATGTCTTGATAAAAAACGTGTAGTTAATAGTACTTATTATGCATCTAGGTAGCTGATGTCAATGGTTCCACTTCTAGAATATGTTGTATGCAATTACAAACTATTTCAACTTCTGTTTCTGAAAAGAGATGATAAGTGAACCAGACCAGATGTAGTTACCAGTTTTAGTCAGTATGCCTGAAGAAGATAAGATTGTAGAGGCAAATAGGCAATACATAAAATGATGCTCATCTAACACTATGGGCCCGTTTGGTACGGCTCAGCTTCACCGATGAATCAGTTTTTTATAGCTTTGGATCGAAAAACAGCTCTTTCGATAAAGCTGAATCAGTTTTGATGGACTGTTTGGCAAAACAGCTTCTATGGTAAAGAACAAGAATGAAGTGACCCTATTGCCCTTCTCTTTTTTTTCTTCCCATCTATATTTTCACCTATTTCACCTTGGTCTTATCCTGTCATCTATTTTATGCTAACACCCTTTTTTTTCTAATTTATTTTCCTTCCCCATATTCTCTCTCCTTATCTTCTTTGCCCACCGCATGCCTCACCTCCGTGTTTATCTTCTGAAGCTCTCTTTCTTCTCGCACGCACGGAGAGCTCGGAGGAGGCCTCTCCCGCGGCGCATGGAGGAGGCTTCACCGGTGCTTCGGCTTGCCGTCGCCGGCGCTCACAGTCTACATCTCCATAGCGTCTGTGTGGTCCGCATCACCGTCACGTCTGTGGTCTGCTTTGTCATCGTGTCTGCAACCGCCCTACATCGCCCATGCCGGCGACCGTGCCGGCCCCTGCGGCTCTGCCCCAGCGCCGTCGGCAGCAGCCACTCCACCCCCGCACCGGCTCCGGCGTCGGCAGGGGCAAAGCTGCCCATGGCCCAGTTAGGACCCATCTGTGTCAGACGAAGCGGGGCAAGCCACATTTTTCAGCTTCTACCCTCTCCCCCTTTTCTCTCAGCGAAAAATCCGCAGCTTCGCCCGTGAAACACACGGGCAAACGAGCGTTTGGTAGACGAAGCTGTTTTTCAGCTTTGTGAAGTTGGCAATAAGCCCTACCAAACAGCCCCTATATGTTAGATGTATGCTTACAGAAACACAAGTAAATTATACAATGGATACGTATTAACATACATTGAAGCTAATGTTGTCATGGTAGGAACTATCACCTATGGTAGTTTCAATTGTTTCTTAAAATTCATAATCACCTATTGCATGGGCTTGCAAATCAGATAAAAAAATAATTATAGTAAGATGGGGGAGCAAACTCATGTGTGTACCTCATGACAATATTTTTATGATTCCTGTAGCCTAGTGTTACTCTATGACGCAGAAACATCATGCTGAAAGAGCCACTAACAAGTGTTTCCTCAACCTCTATTCTGCAAGGTGAAACAAAAATTGAAGTCAATATAAACCTATATTCTGCAAGGGGAACGGAAAAGTGAAATCATCTTTCAGACGAAACAAAAAGTGATGTCAACAACAGATGACAAATAGAAAAAGAAACCGAATAATAAAATTTGTTTCCTGCAGTCTGGGTGTTGCAATCCTTAAATGAGATAATGGTAGACATTCTCAAATTTGCAAATAAAAACTCAACAAAATTTTACTGGCGTAATTGGACTCCCCAAGCTAAGGATCAAGAATCTGATGTTCATTTGTTTCCCAATGCCCAGACCAATTACTCTTAATCTACCAAAAACTGAGACACAACACATTTATTCCAACCATAGATGTGTAAAAAGAAAAGGTCCTCGAAAGTACCAATTTGACTAGAGTGCCTTGGGCATTATCTGACCCAGTACTAAAATTATCTCAAGCCAAGGTATAAACCTTAGCAAAAACCTAGTGCAACTAGTAATCCAATGGTAAGCAGATGGCAGGGTCTCTAGACTTGGTAATACTGGTGAAGCGAGGGGCTTGAAATGCTAATTTCAAGCTACCATGGATCTGGCCGTACTTGTTCTGCTTGGAGCCTTGGACCACACTTTCCTGTCCTTTTGTCCTAAGAAGAATCGCTTCAGCATCTTAGAAACGAATTAAAGCCTGGATACCAGATACTGCTGTGATTGCTGCAGCTAGCAAAGCATAGGAACCAATACTTTGTCGCGTCCCAAGTTTCTTTGCTCCAAATTTAATGCCATGCTAGGAGAAGTATTCCAGCGAGCACCCAGCGTGCAGGACCACAAACCAACCCCCGAGAACAGCAAAAACATCACCATCAGTGGAGCCACAATCTTTGGTACCTAGAGGCCAGAGCAGAGCAGGCACTCCAACAAACCTTCACGGTCGATTGGAATCAACCAAGGGCAGAAACAAGCAGGGAGGGGCGGATTCACCTGTACTCGGGGCCCGCACGCGCAGCGAGACCCTGGAGCTCCCCTTTGATGTACTGCGCGGCGGCCTCCAGCCCTGGGCTTCCCTCCTGCAGCAGCAGCAGCGACGAATAAGCGAGGAGCGACATGGCGGCAACAACAGCAGCAGAAGCAACAACAAAAAATCAACGAGCAAACGGCCGGGGCCAAGGGTGGGGGGGACGCGGACCTGGCGGCTAGGGATGTCAACGGCGAGGCGGCGGAGGTGCTGGAGCACGCGTCCCTCGGAGAAGTTGCCCCGCGGCGCGTCGGCGCCGAGCGGCGCGACGTGGCGCATGTGGATGACGCGGTAGGCGAGGAGCGACATGGCGGCGAAGAGCGCGGCCAGCGCGAGCAGCACGCGCGCGGACTCGCCGAAGCTGGCGGGGCCTCCCGCGGCGGCGGGAACAGGCCGCCGGCGCGGCGGCGCGCGGGGCGCCATCGCACGGACGGACGGAGGCGGGTCGGCGGGTCAGCCTCGGCGGCGCCGCCCGGCTGTCGTCGCGAGCGCAGGATTCGGAAATGCGTGGCGCGTAGGGACCCCTCGTGACCCGCTGCTGCGAATGGAGTGGAATGGAAGATTTGTGATTTTGACTTTGGTTTGGGGGAACCGCGGAGTCGCCAGCCGCGTGATCCCGTCCCGTGCGGAGCGAGGCGAGGTGGGCCCGCCTAGGTTGGTTCAGAGTTGGTGGGATGACGCCATGACGGACGGCCGGACGGGGCCCGTCGAGGTGGTGCGGGCCGGAGGACTCGGGACCGCGTACCAGACCAGAAGCCCGCGGCTAGTTTGGACGAGGGACCAGCAAGTCGCTTTTGGGTGGAAAATCTTGGCACCTCCACGTAGGGTGGGTTCGGACGAGGGATCCATCAGCTGGCTAGTTTGGAGCATGTTCACACTTCGGGCTTCTCCAGTGGGAACAGCAAAGCGACTCATCATCCGATGTAGAAGTCGGACAAATCGACCCAACGACTGGAGTAATCGAAGCATGGTGAGGAGAGAGAAAAGTCGACTCACGATTCAGAGTCGATTCTTCCCGAATAAAGAATGATTTTGGTTTCGCTTGTCTACCAGTCGCACGGCGTCAGCGGAGCAATAGAGCGGTGTCGGGCACCTAATTTAACGGTACATTTTCAAAAATAATCAACAACCATTTAAGGGGTAGCGAGAAGCCCATCGGAGGCAAACCGTCACGGCCCATCGGCCCGCAGGACGAAAAGAGCGGGGGTCGCCACCTAGTCGACCCACGAAGGCAAACGTGCCCGGGCAGACGTGCCTTGGGCGGGCTCGACTCCGCCTCGCCCGACATCCTGAGGGAAGACGTGCCCATATCTCCCTCCACGTCAGCATTCCCTGGCTTAAACCAATCCGTACCTTCACGGCAAGGCCGTTGGTTCCAGCAGACGTGTCAACAGTAGAGGAAAGACCTCTTTACCCCTATACGAAGGGATAAGGTCGCTAGTCCTTAGCTGCCGACGTCACGCTCTCTATAAGATAAGAACGGAGGTACAGAACCACGTAGAATCGTACACCCCGTATAATCCGGGGCTCATGATAATGCCCAAACGAAGACATGTCAAGTTCCCCAATCGGGACGGGACGAAGCAAGGCACCTGGACAGGACGGAATCATGCCTCTCGCGAGACGGAGACAGCCTCACACATCCACGGCCCCTACAGGAGCTCATCGAACGAGAGTACAACGGGTATAGTGGGACCCTCTGAATAACGAAGTCCATTGATCAAGCGTGGAGGAATCTCACCGTACACAAAAAGAATTGGAGGAAGGTACAAATGGTGTACCGGCCATAGGCATCCATGCCTCTATCCACTACGGGCTTAACCGGACCCCCCCCCCCCCCCCGTATTCTCCGGCGAAGCGGTGGAAGATCGACACGACACCCAGCCTCCGACCAAGTACGAAGACAATAAGAATATAGTATTATGGGTACTCCGCATCCTTCTCGGAGAAGACAAAGGCACCGCCTCTCAGGAATATACCCATCGGTGCACACTTGTAACTCCCCCACCCTCATTGCTACTATAAAAGGAGGGTGAGGGGGACGACAACGAGGAGGAGATAATCGGACAATCGAAGAACAGCAAGCATAGAGCTAGAACACACTCATACACCAACGTACTCAGAGACTTGGGGCTCATACCCCCTCTCTCGACCAAGCTTGTAACTCCCTCCAAGCAGAGATAAGGAACACGAGCAGCTACACGCTGGACGTAGGGATTTCTTGCCCGAACCAGTATAATCCTCTTGTCTCTTTGTCTCACCATTCGGAACCCGACACGCGTACAAATTTACTTGTTGGTAGTTTCTAAACACCGACAGTTGACGCGCCAGGTAGGGGGCATCGCGTGTCGCAACGTTTTAGTGGTTTCGAATGGCCTCCCGCAACTCCGACAACCCTGGGCTCTACTTCATCCATTTTGAAAGCCTGGAGTTCGCTTGCTCCCCGGATGGGACCCTCACCCGTGTGCTGCCTTCGCCGGACCAGGTCGTCGACACTCAGACCCGTTCGGACAAGGGCTCCCCGGCTCTATACAGGGACGCACCGGTTGAGACCCTCAGGCCGCGAGGCCCTGGAACCAACCCCACCGGACTTGGGTAAGAAACTCCCCGAGACGACAACAGAGGGCTCCACCCGCTCGAGGCGTTCATGAGCGGTGTGGGGGACTCTGACGACGACGGCCACGAAATCAACCACGCAGCCGAGCATGTCGTGTTGCGTTTCGTGCGCTCCCAGTACGACTACCTCCTGGACTCGGACCCCAGCTCCGACAGCGACAAAACGCCGACAGACGGCAGTCGCCTTGGAGTCGTCACCGCGACAGAGGAGGTCCACCAGGACACTGAGGAATGTGTCGACGACCCCTTCCCTGACCACGATGCGGGGAAGAAACCTGCCACGGGGTGGATGATGTACTACGCCTCGGACGAACAGTCCTCCGAAGGTAGTGACCGTCCGCTCCGCCGCAGGCGCAGGCCACGCCGGCGTGCCCGGGGCTGCAGGGCACCGTGGCCTTCTCCAAGCCGTGCACCGAGACAGGCATCCTCTCACGTAGACGCGGCCATCCAAATCAAGGGAGGCGCGCCGTTGGAGGAAGGTGTCCCGGTCACGTACCCGTTCGTCCTCGTCAGCGCCGCATCCATCCTCGAGTGGCTCATCACTCTGAAGATGACCGACACCCCGAACGACGAGTTCGTGGGGACTATCGAATCAGTTTACGACCTCCTAACCGAGGAAGACATGGCTCTCTCCGGCTCTGACAGTACGGAGACGGAACGTGTCACTCCCGAAGCCAACGAGGGCCCCTCGCGGGAATGCTTCATGTGCGATGGAAGGGATCCCACCCCCGAAGGGGCCGTGCGCGACCTCGACGAGGATGGCAACGAGATCCTCCCCGCAAACGCAGAGGCCTGCACTCCGCCACATGTCAACCTTGATGCCACGCGCGCTCGGCAGGGCGAGCTCGACGATGCTCGCCGGGAGATAGACGACGAACGTGCCCTCCTCGAGCAACAACTAAACCCTCGGCCGGCGGCCGATCCCCGAGCCCGAGCTCGCGAGGTACAGAGCCTTATAGCCGAGGACGATGGGTCACCGCCAACCTTTCCAAGGGCACAACAAAACATAGCTGTCGCTGCCATGCTCATGCGATAGTTTCCAGAACCCACGACGCCCGAGGAAAAGAAGCTTAGAGGATAGCTACGTATCCTCCTAGATCGAGCGACGGCTCAACAAGCGGAGAGCTTGGCACGACAGAGGACCGGGGCTCTCTCCAGCGTACAAAACACGTCGTCGTCGGAGAGCTCTGTCCGCTAGAGGCCAAGGCCAACCCCCGCAAGGGACTAGGAGTCGGCCAGGCGACGTCCTGAGCGCAGCGCGCGTTTCAGAGGTGATGACCATGGGCAAAGCGATAGCGACAGCGGTAGCAGACGGCATGGGCGACACCCACGAAGGGGCGGACGACATGACTCTGATGAGGACCGGGACTCTAGCCCGAAGCCCACCGGACCACGTTGTTTCTCTTCGCGCATACACGCTGCGCGGGTCCCATCGCGGTTCCGACCGCCGACCTACATCCAGAAGTACACGGGGCTCACAAACCCTGGCCTCTGGCCGGAGGACTATCGGTTCGCCTGCGAGACAGGCGGAGCAAACAACGAGAATTTCATAATCCGTCACTTGCCACTCTACCTCTCCGATACAGCGCGAGTGTGGCTTGAGCATCTCCCAAAAGGAAAGATCCGAAACTGGGTGGACCTAAAGGAGTCCTTCGTCGGGAAATTTCAGGGAACGTACATACGGCCTGGAAACTCCTGGGATCTCAAGAACTGCAAGCAAAAGCGAGGAGAGACCCTTCGCGAATACATTCGTCGTTTCTCTCAGCAGTGCAACGAGCTCCCGGACATAGCTGACGGCGACGTGGTTACCGCGTTCCTGTCAGGGACGACTTGCGAGTCCCTAGTCCATAAACTAGGGTGCAAGAAGCCCAAGACAACCAAGGAACTGCTCGACATTGCTACAAACCACGCCTCAGGCGAGGAGGCCGTCGGCGCCGTGTTCTAGGGCGCAACTAGCCGGAGCAGGCGTGATGAGGTGGAAGCCAAAGGATCCTCGACTCGTCCTCACAAGAAGGGGCGCAACCGGCCACGGTATGACCCGTCACTCGTCGTGACGGCAGAGAAAGGCGAGGGGCAGCAGGACGGGCCGGCTAACGACTACTTCGAAAAAATGCTGGAACAGCCCTGCCCGAACCATGCGACCCCTGTCAAACACCTCCTCAAGGACTGCAACCTCATGAAAAAGTTCCTCGGTGGCGGTGAGAAGAAGAAGAGATGGGCAAAGAAGAAAGAGGACGGGGGAGAAGACGGCGGAGGAAAGGACAACGACTACGTCCCGGCGGACGAGACGCTGATGATCTTCGGTGGCCCGGTGTCGTGCAGATCCAAGCGTCAGCAAAAGGTCGCCCGTCGAGAGGTATATGCAACCACCCCCGTTGTTCCCACCTTCCTCAAGTGGTCGGAGTCTCCTATTACTTTCAATCGTAACGATCATCCCGAATATGTACCGTATCCTGGCCGATATCCGTTAGTTGTCTATCCCATCGTTGGCACGAAGCACCTCACCAAAGTCCTAATGGACGGCGGGAGTGGGCTCAATATCCTTTATGCTGAGACCCTCAACGCGATGAGAATACCACGGTCACGTTTGCGCCCCTCGGGGGCTCCGTTTTTTGGGGTGATCCCAGGCAAGAAGGCAGACCCCATTGGCTGGATCGACCTGCCCGTCACCTTCGGCGGTCTGAGCAATTTCCGTAAGGAAATACTAACGTTCGAGGTCGTTGGATTCAGGGGGACTTACCACGCCATACTCGGACGACCATGCTATGCGAAGTTCATGGCAGTCCCAAACTATACCTACTTAAAGCTGAAGATGTCGGGTTCGAAGGGCGTCATCATGGTAGGCGCGGCGCCCCGGCGCGCATAAGAGTGCGACGTCGAGTGTTGCACGTACGCGTCGGCGCTCGTGGCCTCAAAACAACTCGCGGCTGAATTGGCAGCCGAGGCTAGCACATCGCGGGGAGAAACCCCGAACACCAAGGAGATGGCTCGTTTGAGTTCATGGAGGCCACAAAAACGGTCGTTCTCGACACCCGGGACGGGGAGGGGAGGGTCGTCCACATCAGCTCCTCCCTCTCTCCCAAATAGGAAGGCGAGCTCGTCGACTACCTTCGCGTGAACATCGACGTATTCGTGTGGAGGCCCTCGGATATGCCGGGCATACCCAGGGATGTCGTCGAGCACTTCCTGCATGTCAAGCCGGGGTCCAGACCGGTTAAACAACGACTGCGCCGCTTCGACGAAGAAAAACACGCCGCGATCGGAGAGGAGATCAAAAAGCTCCTCGTCGCGGGTTTCATCAAAGAAGTGCACCACCCCGAGTGGCTTGCCAATCCTGTACTGGTACGAAAGAAGAATGGGAAATGGAGAATGTCTGTCGACTACACGAATCTCAACAAGGTCTGTCCAAAGGACCCATATCCGTTGCCCTGTATCGATCAAATAGTTGACGCGACATCAGGGTGCGAACTCCTTTGTTTTCTTGATGCGTACTCCGGGTACCATCAAATCAAAATGAACGAGTCAGACCAGCTCGCGACGTCGTTCATCACCCCGTTCGGATCGTTTTGCTACGTCACCATGCCTTTTGGGCTCCGGAACGCTGGGGCGACTTTTTAGCGGACCATGATCCGGTGCTTCGACGAACTTGTGAGTAAAACCGTTGAGGTTTACGTGGATGACATCGTCGTCAAGTCCAAACACGCTAGCGAACTTGTGGCTGACCTCACCCTCACATTCGCGAAGTTAAAAAAGAACAGCATCAAGCTTAACCTCGAGAAGTGTGTCTTCGGAGTCCCAAAAGGCATGCTCCTTGGCTTTGTTGTCTCTAAAAGGGGTATTGAGGCTAACCCTGAGAAGATCACCGCCATTGAAAAAATGGGGCCTATCCATAACGTGAAGGGGGTACAAAGGGTCACGGATTGTCTCGCGTCGCTCAACCGGTTCATCTCGCGCCTCGGCGAAAGGAGCCTGCCTCTTTACAAACTCCTGAAGAAATCCGAGCGATTCGCATGGACACCCGAGGGCCAGGCAGCCCTCGACCACATCAAGCAGCTGTTGTCAAATGCGCCTGTCCTGGTCTGGCCCGTCAAAGAGGAAAAACTCCTGTTATACATCTCTGCCACGAGGCAGGTGGTGAGCACGGTCCTAGTCGTGGAAAGAGAGGATGAAGGGCACGCGCTCAAAGTACAGAGACCCGTGTATTTTGTTAGCGAAGTGCTGAGCGACTCAAAGACCCAGTATTTCCATCTGCAAAAACTGGTGTACGCGGTGGTCATGACTAAAAGAAAGTTGTTGCATTACTTTGGGTCACACGAAATCATAGTGTAAGCAATGCGCCATTGGGAGAGGTCATCCTGAACAAAGATGCCGCCCATCGTATCGCTAAATGGGCGCTGAAGCTGATGGATAAACACATCACCTACGCCCCACGGAGCGCCATCAAGTCACAGGTCCTGTCTGACTTCATCGCCGAGTGGACGGATGCAACCCTCCCTGCTCCGGCTGTCGAGCAGGAGTATTGGACTTTGTACTTTGATGGCTCCCTCATGAAAACCGGCGCGGGCGCTGGGATCGTCTTGATGTCACCCCGCGAGGTGACGATGAGGTACATGGTACATCTACTGTTCCCGGCATCCAACAACGAGGCGGAGTACGAAGCCTTGCTTAGCGGACTACGGATTGCGATCGATCTAGGGATAAGGCGGCTCGACGCTCGCGGCGACTCCCAGCTAGTAGTCAACCAGGTCATGAAGCAATCCAACTGCGTCGACTCGCGTATGGCCGCGTATTGCCAGGAGGTACGAAAACTTGAGTCCAAGTTTGATGGCACTCGAGCTCAATCACGTGCCACGACGACAGAATGAAGAGGCCGACTTCCTGGCCAGGGCGGCCTCAGGCCGGGAGCCCGCGCCTCCTGGAGTGTTTGCAAGTGACCAGTTAAAGCCATCTATTAACACCGGAGAAACGGAATCCTCCAACGCCAGCTCTCCAGCGACCTCGAGAGCCCCCGAGGCCTCGACTGTAGGTGATGATGGAACCGCTGAAGCAATGAACATAGAGCAGGAGGGGTGACGTCGGAAGAGAAAGACTGGAGGCAACCATACATAGGTCGCCTAGCCAACGGCGAGCTCCCCACGGGCCAGGCGGAGGCCAAACGGCTTGCCAGGCGAGCCAAGGCGTTCACCCTTGTCAACAATGTGCTTTACAAGCGAAGCGCAACCGGTGTCCTACTACGGTGCATCCCAACCGAGCAAGGGAAAGAACTGTTGCGAGACATCCATCAGGGAGCCTGCGGACATCACGCGGGAGCTAAAACCCTTGTAGGGAACGCTTTCTGACAAGGCTTCTACTGGCCGACGGCTGTGGCCGACGCCCAAGCTTTGGTTCGCGCCTGCGAGGGTTGCCAATTCTTCGCCAGGCAGATCCACATGTCTGCTCAGGCACTCCAAACCACCCCCCTTACGTGGTCATTCACAGTTTGGGGGCTCGACATGGTTGGAAAATTCGAGAAGGCACCCGGGGGCTACACCCACCTGCTGGTCACCATAGACAAGTTCACCAAATGGATTGAGTTGTGCCCCATCACTAACATTAGGGCCGAGGAAACCGTTAGTTTCTTCACCAACATCATCCATCGCTTCGGAGTGCTCAATTCCATTATCACCGATAACGGAACTAACTTCACGGCAGGGGAGTTCCTAGAATGGTGTGACGAGCACCACATACGGGTTGATTGGGCCTCCGTCGCGCACCCGGAATCTAACGGGCAGGTGGAACGCGCCAACGGGCTCATCCTACAGGGGATCAAGGCAAGAATTTTCGATCGGCTGAATAAATACGGCAAAAAATGGCTCCAAGAGCTCCCTGCTGTCCTGTGGAGTCTCAGAACGACACGAAGCAGGGCCACCGGCTTTTCACCATTCTTCTTGGTCTACGGCTCAGAGGTCGTCCTACCTACCGACCTCGAGTACGGGTCCCCTAGGGTGGAGGCTTATGACCCTAAGAAGGCAGAAACCTTCCTGAAAGACGCCATCGACCAGGTCGACGAGGCCAGGGATGCCGCCCTCCTACACTCGGCCAAGTACCAACAGGCGCTACGGCGATACCACGACCGACGTGTCCGCCCAAGGGATTTCCAGCCAGGGGACTTAGTACTCCAGAAAATCCAAAGCAACAAGGAACGACGTAAGCTCACATCACCCTGAGGAGGACCCTACATTGTCCACGAAGCAATAAGGCCAGGAGCTTACCGACTCAAAACTTTCGCTGGCAAGGTCTTCACCAACGCCTGGAACATACAACAGCTACGTCGTTTCTACCCCTAAAAATCCCTCATTACAGCATTCCAGTCGAAATCTGTTCTCTTTTATGCATCACAAAAGTCTTGGGTAAGAGCTCCTCTTTTATGCGCGGCATACAAAGAAACCCCTCACCCGAGGGCTACTAGATAGATGCAAAATAAAAGAAAATTTTGAACAAATGTACATGACCCGAGTTCAAAAGCAAAAGGGCCAAAGCCTGGAATAAGTGGCCTAATACTATGGCCTCATCTTACGGACGCGATAGACAACCACGTCATCAAGATTCCTAGCCCAGAGCACGAACTCATGGCAAAGGCGACACTTCGGGCTACAGTACATAATGATCCCGGCCAAACCCTCGCTCGCCGGCCCAAAGCGTCTGCAAAACTCCCAAGCACAGACATGGGGGTCGTTGGCGTCCAGCTCCGGCACATCCCACGGGCACCAAATCCCCCTCCGCCGCGCGATGACACGAAGATCCCCGCGGAAGTAGGAACGGAGCATGGCCAGGCCATGGTTGCCCCATCTACCATTCAGGAGTGCGCCGCTGGTGACCTGGTTCAGGAGAGCGAGAGCTTCAAGGTCCGCCGGATCTGCGAGGTACAGAATCATTGATCGGAAGTACATCACCCCGGCATCCCCAGCCTGGATCGCAAGATTGATGAACCCCCAGCCGGAGGGGTCCTCTCCCCATATCATCAGCCTCTCCACGCCGCGAAAGCACAAGGCCTCTCGATGGCCGACCTCAAAGAAGCGCTGCTAGAGAATCAACCCCCGATGCTTGCGGCAAGACCTACAAAAGCGTTGCATCTCCCGAAGAGACAAAAACCGAGCCATCGCGCCATCGTCGCAGATCCTTTGAAAAGCACCACAGACCTAGCGAAGGCACATGTAGTCATGATAACTACCTCCATGCTCGATGGCGAGAAGAAGGATCTGGAAGAGAACCTCCTCCAGCAACATCAGCAGAGCGCTGAATGCCATGGCAAGATGAGCGTGACCGGCGTCCATCCCGCAGGCGAGGGTGACGCGCTTCCCGCAATCCCTCTTGGCGACGGCGACGACGAGGCCTCTCTTCTCTTAGTACTAGTTGGCAAAGGAGGAAGAGACTGAGGAGAGCGGCGGAGAGTTATTGCTCCAGGCCTCCCAACCTATATATATAGAGCCGAGCCGCTGCCCCTCTATCTTCCACACACACGCCCCTTGGGTCATAAAAAATATAAAAAATACAAGTCCTCGGAACCACAAAGGCGCGACCCTTCATTTTCCAGGCGCGAACAGTAGCAGTGAACCGTCAAGTGACATGTGGACCATTCACCAAGCAAACGACTACTACAAGGGCCCACAGACTGCAAACGGCGCCGAGAACAGGTAGGTATCACAGACAGCATAACCGGCCCGCCACAACCAACAAAAGAGGTGAGAACAGACGGTAAGTGAGTCCATCTAAAGAACGTTCAATTCTCTTTATTCCCACTGTGCAAAATGCAGGGACAACAATGGGGTAACAGTTGAAAGACCGTCTTTCACCCGTCATACTCATGTAACAAGTGAGGTAAACAGGCCGAGGGATCTTGGCTGGCCCAAACCATTACGGGTTCGACAGCCTCCCCGGCCAAAATCGAAGAGTGAGGGACGTTGCCAAGCGGGCCCTAGCGGCCAGAACGTAGACGTTTTCACGTCGAACGCGCTTGGTAAACGTGTTTAGACTTTGACAGATAACAAAATATGTGGTAAACCCCACGAGGGGTGGCAACGAGCCCTCGGATCCCAGCGAACGGATTCGGGTACTATACGTATCGACTGTTGAAGATTAGAGATCGGTCCACGATGGACCTCTGCCGGTGCGCGCCTCCGCGGATGAGGACCCGGGGTCTCCCCTAAACTACTCGATTGTAGCTCGCCGAGCGCTCGATCTCGGCCATCGTGGTAAGATACGAGACCGCTCACTTCCACATCCTAGATCATGGGGGTGCGAGGAAGAAACACGGAGCCGCACGATGACGGCCCCCAAACGCATGATCCAACAGATACGATAAGCAAAGAACGAAGGCTTAAGCAACAGATGCGATAGTTAAAAGACGACGATTACAAAAGCTTAAGAGAGGGGCTCATCAGGCCCAGTCCATACAGGCAAGGTAAAGCACCGCGACCAGCACAACATAACCAACTAACAAGCTATTGGACCTCCGCTAGGAAATCCTCCATGGGCACGACGTCAACGATGGCCTCGGCAGCATCAGAAAGACGCTCGATGAGATGGACATACTAGTCGACGCTACGCCCGTGCGGGAACCCGGCAGCATCCACCATGTCCGTCCCAGAGCGGACCTCAGCCATGGCGAACGCGACTCCAGCACCACGGAAGATGGCACGCGCGACGACATGGCGGATGCATGCGGGAATGGCCTGGAGACGCTCAACCGCGGTGCTCCCAGGTGCACAAAGAAAGCCGGCGACATCGTTCACCGCGGAACGGAGCGCCCGCAGCTCTTCCTCCAGCGTTATGAAAGGGAAACAATGCGTTACGTCGTGAGCAGGTCATGATGAAATGTACGCAGGAGAAAGGCGACCGAGCTTACCCATGACACACCTGTCAGCCTCGGCCAGCTGATCGTGAAGACAATAGCCCGCCTGGACAGACCCTAACAGGCTCTGGCGGAAACCTTCCAGCATCCGGTAAAGCAGCTTCGTGTCCTGAATATGACAAAGATTCTGCATTGGACGACTAAGCAGCTCCTCCAGCATGCTCCTGAACCTGCGCGCGGGAGGCGCCGGCGCAGGCCCTGAAGGGGCCGGAGCTCCGACCGGACGAGGAACACCCCCTGGGCCAGTTGGAGGCATCGAGCGAGGCTACATAAGCATGTCAGAGGGCACCGCCCACACCTCAAAGCCACGGGGAAGTGAGGCATCGTAGGCCGTGTAAGGCCTCCTAATCAAAGAAAAAGGATCAGTAAATACAAGAGTAATGACAAGAAATCAGGGATGGTGCGACACAGGTACCATCCTGCCTCGATCATCCGACGACGAAGGCTCCGAGGGTCAGACACGCCACCCTCCATAGGACGCTTGTCACGATCCATAGGCCAACAAGCAGCGACTCAAATGGAGAAGAATGCAAATAGAGGGTGAAGATGAAGGAGCAAGATGGAACAAACTAACCCGCTCGACGCACCACCTTAAATAGGCCAAGGAGCGAAGTCAGCAAAGCCAGGGCCACTCCGTGCCTTGGCAGGGCCCACCATTCCCATTTTTCAACTCACAAGGGCGATCAGAGAAGTGCAAAGGGAGGTTATGTCAAGTCTTGTCACGGCGAATCGGCCGATGCGTCGCCAGGAGCGTGACACGCGGATCAACGACAAACATAACAAAGCTAGGGCGTGGCGCGAGTCGCCCTAACCATTAGGTTTGTCATGGCTACGCTTCAGTCGCTGACAGCGCACTACCACAACTCCGGCCATGGATCAGTCACAAACTGATCTGTGTGGCCCGACCAAAAGGCATCAGCGCATGCCCGGGGGTTTCTGTGCCGCAGAAAATCACCGTACGCAGAGGGCTCGTTAATGGGCGCGTGGAGAAGCGCGATAGCCATCCCGCTGTGTCCAATCACGACGGACGAGCCGACGCAGCAACAGCAGGAGCGTACGATACGTGGCAACGAGCAAGAGGCGAACAAGTTTCAGGGCTCGGTGGCAAGTGGTAAACAGCATCATGACCAAACAGTGCAAGTAGCGGCAGTAGACTGTCAGTACAAAAACCAAATCCGATCCAACCTGAGAAACACACGCCATCGGAAGATTGCGATTCTACACAATCAAAGCGTATCCAACGTCCGCGACCGGAGCGTTGAGATCAACACGACGAATCAAAAGCCTACGCAAGAACTACACTCTCACCCAGCCTCGGGGGCTACACCCGGCGGGTGTGCTCGCGCGCACCCCCTTGGCGAAGGATAAAACAAATAACCCATCAAAGCATGCAAAGCCTCAGCAAGGTAATCAAAAACCCTTTCTAAGGCTTGGGGGCTACTGTCGGGTACCTAATTTAACGGTACATTTTCAAAAATAATCAACAACCATCTGAGGGGGAGCAAGAAGCCCATCGGAGGCAAACCGTCACGGCCCATCGGCCCGCAGGACGAAAAGCGCGGGAGTCGCCACCTAGTCGGCCCACGAAGGCAGACGTGCCCCGGGCAGACGTGCCCTGGGCAGACGTGCCTTGGGCGGGCTCGACTCCGCCTCGCCCGACGTCCTGAGGGAAGACGTGCCCATATCTCCCTCCACGTCAGCATTCCCTGGCTTAAACCAATACGTGCCTTCACGGCAAGACCGTTGGTTCCAGGAGACGTGTCAACAGTAGAGGAAAGACCTCTTTACCCCTATACGAAGGGATAAGGTCGCTAGTCCTTAGCTGCTGACGTTGCGCTCTCTATAAGATAAGAACGGAGGTACAGAACCACGTAGAATCGTACACCCCATATAATCCGGGGCTCATGATAACACCCCGGCTCCTGCCCAAACGAAGACATGTCAAGTTCCCCAATCGGGACGGGACGAAGCAAGGCACCTGGACAGGACGGAATCATGCCTCTCGCGAGACGGAGACAGCCTCACACATCCACGGCCCCTACAGGAGCTCATCGAACGAGAGTACAACGGGTACAGTGGGACCCTCTGAATAACGGAGTCCATTGGCCAAGCGTGGAGGAATCTCACCGTACGCAAAAAGAATTGGGGGAAGGTACAAACAGTATACCGGCCGACGGAGCTGTAGGCATCCATGCTTCCATCCACTACGGGCTTAACCGGACCCCCCCCCCCCCCCCGTATTCTCCGGCGAAGCGGTGGAAGGCCGACACGACACTCAGCCTCCGACCAAGTATGAAGACAATAAGAATATAGTATTATGGATACTCCGCATCCTTCTCGGAGAAGGCAAAGGCACCGCCTCTCAGGAATATACTCCTCGGTGCACACTTGTAACTCCCCCACCCTCCTTGCTACTATAAAAAGAGGGTGAGGGGGGACGACGACGGGAGGAGACAATCGGACAATCGAAGAACAACAAGCATAGAGCTAGAACACACTCATACACCAACGCACTCAGAGACTTGGAGATTATACCCCCTCTCTCGATCAAGCTTGTAACCCCCTCTAAGCAGAGATAAGGAATACGAGTAGCTACACACTGGACGTAGGGATTTCTTGCCCGAATAAGTATAATCCTCTTGTCTCTTTGTCTCACCATTCAGAACCCGACACGCGTACAAATTTAGTTTCTAAACACCGACAAACGGTAACGGACAAAGTCGGGCGGCTCTGGAGCGAGTCGGGTGGCGGTGGAGCTGAGCCGTGAAGGATGCAGGAAGGCACGCTGGCGAGATTCGCCGAGGCAGTCAGTTGCGTCGCGGCGAGGAGGAGAGATGCGCAGGCCGCTGGCCAGATGCACGGAGGCAGTCAGCTGCGTGGCGGCGGCCATGGCCCTTAGCGGCGATAGGGAGGAGCACCTTTGTTGTTCCGTTGATGAGATGCGCATTCCGCCGGCGAGGTGCGCAGCGCCGCGGCTCCGCCTGGAGCAGGCACACGCGCGTGCGACGGAGGTTGAAGAACCTGTGTGCGGCGGTCTGCATTGCATATGATTTTTTTTATTTTTTTGTGGGGCCACCGTACTTGTTGTGCTGGGAGTCGACTCCTGAGTCTAGTTGACGTGGCTGTCTCTCTCATTGGTGAGTCGGTTCATCACTGTGACTGCCCTTAGGGCGTCTTTAGAACGTAGGGATGTAAAATATAGAAATGGAAAAAAACGTAGGAATAAAGTAAGGGCTCCTTCGGAACATAGGATAGGAAAAAGGTAAGGATAGGAAAAATACAGGAATATGATAGGATTGCATATGAAAAATAAAGGATTGAAAACCATAGGAAATTTTGAAGTGGTTATTGTTTGGATGGGCACAGGAAATTCGTAGGGATGGAAAAATAGGAAACTTAAATCACCTGTGATTAGAAAGATTTGCAACGATTGTATCGTAGATATACTTTGCAAAGATTATATTGTAGATATACTTAAGCCACGCCGCCCCTGGTTGTAGTCACGGAACCGCCGCAGCAATTTCATCCGCTCGCCCTGTCTCTCATCCATAGCAGGCAGCAGACATGACACGCGCACAACCGTCCGAGTAGTTGACAGATGCGGAATGAGCACGCTCGACATACGGTGCGGCAAGCAACTCGAGCGGCAAAGCAAGGTGCAGCAGCCCGGAGCGATGAGGCGCTGGAACTCTATCGTGGCTGGCCGACGAGCAATGACGAGCTCGAGCTCTCATTGGCGGGGCGGGCGACGAATTGAAGACGAGATGCAGCAGTGGCCGCCGGGCGGGCGGGCGTTTAACTACGAGCTCGAGCTCGCACTGGCCGGGCGGCTGGCCGGCCGACGATGAGATGCAGCGGTGGCAGGCGGGCAGACCCGTGCATCGAGCTCCTTTGCTTTTTCCCCCTTCTTTGACTTCGCCTATGCTGTGCTTGAACTGTGATGAGCTCGTTGAAGGCGATTATCCTCGACCCAACGCAAAAGAATGAAAAAAAGAGGTCGGCGTGGATGTTAAATTTCCTCCGTTTTCCCTCTGGAATGGTTAGCATAGGAAGAAATCCTCCATTTTTTCTATGGTCGATTCCTGCGATCCAAAGGCATAAAAAGTGCCCAATTCCTTAGGATTCCGAATCCTATGTTTTTCCTACATTTCACCTTCAATCCAAAGGAGCCCTAAAGAAAAAATGAAAAACCGTAGAATTTTAAAACACAGGAATCAAAAGTTGGGCTGTTTGGAATACAGGCATAACATAAAAACCATAAACTGTTAGGCTAATATAAATACACAAAAAGTTAACAGCAAACACACTATTAAAGATATCATTTGCTTCACGTAGATAAACTAGACTTGATATTTTATCTCGTGACCCTCTGAAGCGGGTGAAGCTCCTCTCATCTAATGAATTTTTTTTTGTCTAATCCAAACTCTATACTAATAAAGCTTTCTGACAAGGAACAGAAACAAGACAAACTTGATTAGCACCTGTGGTATGTGAGTGAGTGAACGAGACAGCGCAGGAAATTTTCCCATAGCTCTGAGCAGATTTTTTATTTCCTCCAAAAGTACGGTCTTCATTCCCTTTCCTATGGAAAGTTTTCTCTGAATCCTTTGATCCAAACGCATGATCTCATTCCTTTCCTGTGGAACTGATTCCTTTGTTTTTCCTTTGTTTCTTCTTCGTTCCAAACGAGGCCTTAACATCAGGATTTCAGATGGTTTAAGGGTGCTGTCTATATCACCGTCAACTAATGGTCAGCCCACTTTGATGAGTCATTAATAAAAACTCTTTTTTATACATATCTTTCCACCTCCCAACAATTTCTATATACCTTCTGTTATGGTCGATGAACCTGAGAGCATACGAATGGCTGATGGATGGCCATAGCTTAAACACTCCGCGGTGGCGAGTTAGCAGCGCCATGCTCGGCGTCCTGGCGGGTGTGATGGGTAACATGAGAGCAAGTCTAATAATTCAGCCAGCAAGCTGGCTGTAAGGATCTTACAGTCCACCTCTCAACCTGTTGGTATAATAGCTAACTCATCTATGGCCTACTCATCTCTCTCACAAAGTGTCTTGGTTCTTGTGCCCAAACTGGCTCACTTCCCCTCTCTCTCCTCTTCTCTCTTCTCCACATCAGCATTCAGTCTTCTTAGAGCGAGCTATTATGCTTCCTCTGATACGTGAGCAATAGACCTATGGGCCCACAGGGAGATAAACTCCAATCCTAGGCTACCCCTTCATTAATCTGATTGTTCCATACTTATACTATGCTACTAACAAACTTGTTCACAGACTAAAGATTAACACTAGAATGAAACTAAACTCCTTGATCTCTTATTTTCTAGCAACTGAATGCAACAGACTCTACACATGCGCTTGGCGATCGCGTGCGCTGCTAATCCCGGTGACCATGCCAACGTCTTCTCGTGGCCACTCCTAGCCACTAGACTTGGCACGGTTCCTGTACACCTTACCCAACATAACACCATGTTTGTTGGGTAGTGTCTAGATCACCGCCAACTAATGGTCAGCCTACTTTTTATGAGCCATTGAATAAAAATAGTTTTTAATATCTTTTTACCTTCCAACAATTTCTATATGCATTGTTTGTATAGATGGTCATGCAGCCCGTGGCCCATTGGCACGGCCTGCGGCACGGGAATTTGGCCCGGCCCAAGCACGGCCCAGCACGGTGGCCACCGGGCCCGTGCTGGCACGGCCCGAGGCACCAGGCCGTGCCTGGGCCGCCACCCTGGCCCGTGGCACGGCCCGGTGGAGAAAGTGGCCTGGTAAAAAAGAAATGGCCCGTCAAGAAACCAGCCTATCCCTCCCCTAACCCTAGCTCTCTGCTCCTACCGAGTTGAACCCGCACTCGCGGAGGGGTATCGCGCAACGCCGCACTCGCACGGCTCCTCCTTGCGCCGTCGCTCTTCCTCGCGCAGCGGCAGCGCTGTCGCTCCTCCTCGCGCCGCCCACGCGCAGTGGCAGCGCCGGCGCTCCTCTCCCCCGCGCGTCGCTTCTCCGCTCGTCCTCGTCGCCGCCGGCTCCTCTCCTCCGCCTCGTGCCCCGCCTCCGCCTCCACATCAACGCTGGCGGGCGGCGGCCACCTCCTCCTCGCGCGGCGTCCCAGCCCCACCTCGCTGCCTCCCTGCGCGACACGAGCGCGGCGCGAGCTCGGCACGACGAGTCGGCGACCGCGGCACGAGCTTGGCACGGCGGCACGCCGTGCTCTCAGCATGGCCCGACGACCCACGTGTCGTGCCTTGGGCCGACACCCTAGCACGAAGCACGCCCATGGCAAGGCACGACCGGCACGACGGCATGGCGGGGCACGACGAGGCACGACCCGATGGCCATCTATAATTGTTTGTTGTTTGGAGAGTTATCTCTCCTCTCTAGAGTGACAAGAAATCAAGAAGAGAAACTAACAATATTTTATGACCTAGTTGAAAAAGTTGTTATAGATTTTTTTTACCAAAATCTCTATTTGACACCTACGTTCTTCGATGATTTTTCCATCAAAACCTCTATTTCTATCTATACGGAAGAATATAAAGAGACTACTAAAGTTACTCTAAAAGTCTGATTAAATGCATAGAGCTATTGGCTACCGGCTATTTATTAGCTTTAACTATCCAAATAGGGGTTAATATATGGACTAATTTTTTAGTAAGCCTCCAACTATTTGTTAGCCAACTAATAGGTCAACTGCAATTAAGTTGGGCTAAGTTTTAGCTCTACTAACAGCTAGCTCTAAATACTTCCTGTATGCTCTAAATAAAGTTTAGTATTCCGTTCCAAATTATAAGACGTTTTGACATTTCTACTATGTATCTGAACATAACTTATATCTGGGTGTAGCAAAGCTATGAATCTAGAAAAGTCAAAACGTCTTATAATTTTAAACAGAGGGAGTACTATGATATTTAGACACATGAAATAGTAGCTATTAGTTCACCTTAGTTTCCCTTTGCCAACTAGTGAAGTATAGTTGTTTTGGGGTATTAACTAAACACTCATCCACCTATTTAGATGGTCTAGAATTAAACTTTAGATGACCATGATTTAGACTTGGTATCTAAACATGAACTTAAAATATCTTTGTCTTGTTCTGAATCGATATGTCAGATGCCTCATGTATTTTCTCCTCCGACACTAGGATAGACCATGGCGAGATGTTGACGCGAAGGTGGGAGAGAAGAGTAGTGAAGGTGACGCCATCCCTAGGAGGGAGATTGACCTTGTGCAGCCCCAATCTAGTGGCCCGATGTGGTAGCCGCAACCATGAGGCTTCACCACTTATTAAGCCTTAGTAGTAGTGCCATTGAAAGGCCTTAGTTGGGTTTTGGTAATTGAGTGACAAACTAGATAGACTAACATGTGTTGATGTAAGACACATAGGTGCTTAGTACACAGGTTAACTAGTGTGAGCAACTTGAACCACAATGGTGGAGTGGCTTGAATTTGTTGTAATGCTCAACTAGCATTGTTGAAGGACTCATTACATACGAGACATTACATTGTGTCATGTG
Source organism: Microstegium vimineum (assembly GCA_022036555.1). Classification (NCBI taxonomy): domain Eukaryota; kingdom Viridiplantae; phylum Streptophyta; class Magnoliopsida; order Poales; family Poaceae; genus Microstegium; species Microstegium vimineum. Next base: position 17,973,014 of record CM039119.1, read on the forward strand.
GCTGGGTAGAAAAGATCAAGGGACATGGCTTAGTTATGATGGACCAGGTTATAAGTGTAAAGGGCAAGTCAGATGCTTTGGTGCAATGGATAGCGTGGCAGTGAAGCTTGAGCAAGGACTTAGCGTTAATGGACCAAGGAAATGGTGTAGAGCAAGCGAAGTTGCGACCAATGAACAATAAGCCACGTGATGACATGAAGTGGATCATATCATTCAAGAGAGATCAAGCCAAGTGTTGATTTGTGTTGATGATCAAGTGGCTTGATGTAGATGATGGAGGAACTTCATGCTATGGGAAATGGTTAAAGGTAGCATGGTTAGTTACACCTTTTGATGATCATTATTCATCATTTGACGAAGATGGAGGTTGGATGTTTGTGTAGCATCACCAACATGGAGATGAAATGGAATGTGCAAGGCAAATGTATATTTGTAGAGTATTTCACTTCATCGGTCTAAGGTTAAATAGAAAGTGCTTGATCCGGTTTAAAATAAATGTTCGTACTATTAAGAAAAGCAAATGTGTTTGCATATCAATTGCCTAGTGCCACTTGAGTGATCTAACTTTGTATGCATTACTAGGATTGAGTGGCGCTTGAAAAGAGTTTGAAAACCTTTGTGAAATGGTTTGAAAAGGCTAACCAGCGCAAAAGATAGTGGTTGTCCAGTGTGACAACCACTACTAGTGTTAAGTGATCACCATTTTCACTTTCACTATCATAGAATACATAAGTGGTGATGCAATAGTTGCACCGCTGGTTGGATCAATAGCAAGGCCTAGAAGGAATCAAACTGCTAGATTAAACCTCTAGCACCAACGGTTGAACCATCAATGTGGTGGTGCTAGTGGGGTTGCATTCACCGTTGTGTGGAACACCTAACTGACTGAGATGTGCACACTACTACAAAATCGACAATCACTACTGGCCCATCACTGCTGGTTTTGTTTGGGCCAGCAGTGATGCCTCATCACTGCCAGTTCATGCTCTGACAGGCCCTCAGTTATTGGGGGCAGGGGCAGAACCGGCAGTGAAACATCACATCACTGCCAGTTGGTGGCTTAAACCGGCAGTGATGCCTCTCTGCACTATCACTGCCGATTCAAGCCACCAACCGACAGTGATGTGGTGTTTCACTGCCGGTTCGTGTATTGAACCGGTAGTGATGTTGTGTACAGTATAAAGGCTTCGATCTCCTCTCCCTCCTCTGCACCAACAGTGCAGAACAATGCGTGAGGAGCTCCCTTTCTCCATTGTTGCGGCTGGTGGATTTCTTGACCTCCATTGTTGGACCTCTTCAATCTTGGATACTCACATCTTCTAGCTCTTGGTTAGTAACAAGCATATTTATTTAGAATTGTAGGTTTACATTGCTTTTGTGTGTAAATCCATATTTAGAGCTATACTATTTTTCATGATAAAAAAGAGCTAGGGTTGTTGCAATTTGTGTCTATTTTTTTTCTAGCTTTTAGATCCAAAATTACTTGAAAAAATTGTAACACTTTGTTTTTTTTTTTGAGTAATTATTGTCCAATCATTGAGTAGCTAGGTTCGAAAAATTGGTCTCGAAAATTATAGATAAAATGTGTAATTAGTTATATTTTTTACTTACATTTAATACTCCATGAATGCATTTAAAGATTTGATAGGATGTGGAATTAAACAAGTGCCTCCTTGTTGTTCAAAAGGAGTATGCAATTAATGTTGTTTACGATGAAGCCTCCATTGTTATCTATTTGTTGTCTCACTTTTTATAGCGCGACCAAATTCAAATTATATCGAAGAATACATTATATATGCTTATGTGCTTCAAATAATATTGTTCATAAATGCTCCTATTGAAAAACCCTAAACCCTAAATGTCCACGATAGATCATACATTATTAATATGTTCCTATGTTTCCTCTGCTCTGCCCATTTTATTTGTGCAGACATGGCTCGAGGATGGATGTACGATCTATCACGTACAGACCCACGATACTTGACGGGCATCGACGATTTCATCAAGCGAGCTAGAGCCAATGTTGGGGACTCACATCTTGTATTTTGTCCATACAAAGACTGCAAGAATACGAGAAAATGGGGCGACGTGGAGCATATACGTTTGCACTTGATCACAAGGGGGTTCATGAGAAACTACACGATTTGGACTTTGCATGGGGAGGTTGGTCAAAATGTTGCACAAGAAAGCAATGATGATGTGCCCATGCGTAGTGTATCCTTGAATGCATTATTGTATGCTCATTATTACACAGAACATGTGCCTACCAATGATGATGTGTTTATGAATACATTAACTGACGACACAGAGGAAGATGATGGCATTTCACAGCTTCTACATGATGTGCATGGGGGATTCCTTAGTGCTTTACAGTTGAAAAAACTGGAGATCATGAGAAAGGATGCAAAAACACCATTGTATCCGACCTACCCAATAAGCAAACTGGAAGCCAACATCATGCTATTGGAGTTCAAATCAACGAATGGGTTGAGTGATAAAGGCTTCGATAACTTGTTAGGTATATTACATAAACTGTTCCCGAAGGATACCGAGTTAGCAGAAAAGACTTACCTTGCGAAGCAAATGATTTGCCCAATTGGCCTCGAGGTTGAGAAAATCCACGCGTGTTTCAACGACTGCATATTGTACCGTGGAGAGAAATACAAAGACTTGGATGCATGTCCCAAGTGTAAAACTCCCGATAAGCAAGGGCCATCAAATGATGGAAGCAAGACCAGAGGAGGGCCCGTCAAGTCCGTGTGGTATTTTCCTATAGCTCCACGAGTGCATAGGTTGTTTGCAAATACAAAGTCAGCCAATCTGTTGCGTTGGCACGGCGAAGAGCGAAAGAAAGATTCAATGTTGAGGCACCCCGCCGATGGTTCGGACTGGAGGACTATCAACACTATGTTCTATAAGAACATCGGTGGAGAGGTAAGGCATCTGTGGTTAGCTTTGAGCATGGATGAGATGAACCCGTTTGACCAGGTTAGAACCCATCATAGCACTTGGCCAGTGACGCTATGTATATACAACCTTCCACCCTGGCTTTGTATGAAACGGTCATACGTCCAGATGTCATTACTAATCCAATGACCAAAACAGCCTGGTAATGATATTGATGTGCTTCTAGAACCAGTGATTGATGAACTACTACAGATGTGGGAAACGGGTGTGAAGGATGTTTGGGATGAGTACAAAAAAGAACATATCACGGTAAAGGTTGTACTTATCGCTACAATCACCAACCTACCAGGGCGAGGTTGCTTGTCTGGAGAGAAGACAAAAGGATACACTGGGTGTGTCAAGTGCTTGGACGAGACTGATGCTACACATCTACCAGAAAATAGAAAGATGGTCTACATGGGACACCGTAGGTTCCTACGTCGTGATCACCCTTACCGCAGGAATACAAAAGATTTTAATGGGACTACTGAGAAACGTGGACCTCCAAAGTATCGAGACGACAAACAGATGCTTCAACAATTAAGAAAACTCACAAATGTTGTCCTTGGGAAGGGGGAAGGGGCAGTACCTGCGCCAACCGATAGTATCTGGAAGAAAAAATCAATCTTCTGGAAACTACCTTATTGGTCACTTTTGAGTGTACGTCACTGTCTTGATCCAATGCACATAACTAAAACCGTGTGCGGTAACACACTTAACACGTTGATGAACACCGGGGGAACAAGCAAGGATTCTCTCGCGACACGCTTGGACATGCAACACCTGGGCCTCAGGAAGGAGTTGCACCCAGTAACTCTTGAGGATGGCCACTTGAAACATCCGGTGGCATCATGGACAGTGAAAAAGGAGGAAAAAGAAATGCTTCTTTCTTTCTTCAATGATCTCAAACTATAAAGAATTAGACCTTGAGTGTATAAACAATAATGTAGAGCTCCTCAAAACTAGCAAAACCAATTTTGGAAGATTTTCAACTTCTATTCAAATTTTTGGAGTAATTACAAAGGGGGTAATTGAATTTTAAACCCTTATTCAAATTCAAAAGGGAATTCAAAAACTATAAAGAATTTGAATATGCTCCTTCAGCAAAAGTTGTAGAGAATGAAAAATTATGCAACTTCTATGTTTGGAGTTTTTCAAGTTATAGTAAAAAATTAGAAGTAATTTGAATTCTAAAGGAAAGGGCAAATTTAAAAAAATACACATATCACTGCCGGTTCTAACAACCAACCGGCAGTGATGCCTCCCCAATCACTGCCGGTTTACAGAAACCGGCACTGCTGTGCCCTCATCACTGCCGGTTCCTATTAAAAACCGGCAGTGATAGAGTACATCACTGCCGGTTTGTAATAGGAACCGACAGTGATGAAGCCGACTATATAATGAAAGGGCATGGTCTGAAAATTTCATACTCGCGCCCGTTCCACACTTAGCCGTTCCAGCCCGACGCTGCCACTGCCCGAAGCTCCAACCCGACACTCGCCACTGCCTAACGTCGCCGTTCCAGCCCGACGTCGCCGCTCGACGCCGCAGGAGACGCTCCCCGCCGCCGCTCTAGCCGGCCGCAGCAGGAGATCCACGCCCATGACATCGCCAGCCGTCACATCCGGCCTCGCCACGACATCCCGGCCGCCACATCCACGCCGCAGGAGCACAAGAGCAGGAGCACACACCGCCCGGAGCACGTACAGGAGCGCGGATTCCGGCCCAAACCTCCACGCGGTGAGCTCCTTGTCCACGCACCGAAGGCATTCGACGAAATGTCTACATGGATGTGCCCTGCTTTTGCTTGCTTGCTTGGCATGGAGATAGATAAGGAGATGAAGGGGGGAGAGATAGAGAGAGATAGAGACAGAGATAGATTAGAGAGATAGAGATTATGGAGATAGAGATAGAGATTAGAGAGATAGAGAGAAAGATATATAGCTTAGATATATATGTCATCGGTTGGAAATAGATAGATATGCTACACTTATATAGAGAGAGATATATGGATTTTCTTATGCTACAATTATGCTTGTATATATGTCATCATCTTATGCTTGTATATATGATTCACTTATGCTTGTATACCTATAGAGAGAGAGATAGAGAGAGATATAAAGATAGAGAGAAGATAGAGAGATATATGGATTTTCTTATGCTACAATTATGCTTGTATATATGATTCACTTATGCTTGTATACCTATAGAGAGATAGCTTGTCCAAGGAAATGCTTGTATACCTATATGATTCACTTATCTACCTATGAGTTAATACCAATAATCAAAATTCATGTCCAGAAACATGACAATTAAGCGTCGATTCACCACCCGTCGCCCTGCGACCGAAGCGCCACAGGATCCAACTAGTAGTGGCGGTGCTGAAAGTGACCAAAGAGCCGATGACAACCAGCAAGGGGATCAAAGACCTTGGAGCCCTAGCCATATGCTGAACCTAGAACAAAGAGACGAGGTAATAACTTAGGTCATACCTAAAAACACGGTAGATATAGCCAGAAAAGTTTGATGGAGACTTATTTATAAATTTTGAAGCAGGTTCCGCCGGAAGGTCCAAGTACTAGTGAGGGTACCAGCAGGACTAAGCATGGTGCAACAAAGCTCCCTCAGCCAAGTAGACGCTGGCACATCTCTCAGTTCGACCAAGTAGGGGAGCCGGTGGAGCCAATTAAAGCATTGGGCCCATACAAGAGTACCATCGGGGCACTTGTAAGGGACTTCATCCCCATCAAATACAGGAAGTGGAATGGCAGTGAGCAAGACCCGTGGAGGGTTCCAGAAAGTGAGAAAGAACTAGTTTGGAACAAGCTCAGAGGGTATTTCACTTTCCCTAATGATTTTGATGAGGCGACAATCAAGAAGAAGGCCAAGGAAATCATGGGTCACTCCTTCAAGAATTTCAAGTGAAAGTTGCACAAGCTAATCAAGGAGGAAAAAGAACCGGATTTCGCGGGAGGTCAACTCAGCAAGCAGAGGGACTTCTAGGAGGAGTTCAAGGCTTACAAGCTATCCGAAGAGGCCAGGGCAGCAAGCGAAAGAAATAAAGCAAACTCGCTTAGGGCAAATAATCCTCACCGCCTAGGATCGCGTGGGTATGTAAGGAAGATTCCAGAATGGGAATCCCGACTCCATGAACTAGAGCAGAGAGGCGTTACACCTTAGACAAGCGATTGGCAGCCCAGATCAGTGAACTACCTACTCACAAGGGGGGCACAATACAATGCTGACGGGAGCCTTTCCGCCAGCACTGAACGCGTCACCGATCTCCTCCAGAAGATTTTCACGATCACTGAGGAAGTGCATAGAGGGACCCGCAAGTCTGATAGAGAAAATGACGTGCTCACGCAAGCACTTGGAACCAAGGAGCACCCCGGTCACACTAGAGGAGCTGGGGTAATTCCTTGGGAGAAAGCATTTGAAGGTGAATCGGCTTCCTATAGGAGCTGGGCGAGGGCTAGAACGCAAAGAGAAGAGGAGTTTCAAAGGATGCGAGAGGAGCTAGAACAGAGCATGGAAGCACGGATAGCTGCTCAAGTGGCGAGCGCTATGCAAACCATGTGTTCGAGTCAAGGGTCGCATGCAATCCCGACTTTGAATAGCCCAGTGCCCGGCAAGGGCCACAGTAGCTGTGGCTCAACCCCTATGACTGACGACGAAGAGGTCAATGCTCCTCATCCGGTGGACGACATCAAAGAACCTGTGAATGTCAGGTTGTACATCCATTAGCAGTGGACCAAAGACAAGGTGGCTATCGGACAAGCATTTCCTAGAGGAGAGGACGTCATTCATGGCAAGCCAGTGCCACTTGGGTATGTCAGGGTCAGCATTGATAATATCTTGGACAAGAAGTACAATAAGATACATATTGATTTCCAAGTGGAGGAAGATAGGCCGCGTCTAGTTCACAACTTGGGCACTCATGTCGCCAGGCACAAACGCTTCATCAAGCTAGATGAGCAGCCATCTTCGGATGATGAGGATGATAGTGAATCATCTCGGTCACCTCCGCGAAGAGGTTTCTCTCCTCGTCAAGATCCACCGACACCTCCTCCATCGTCAAAGGAGAAGACTCCTTCTCTACCGCCAAAGGAGAAGACTCCTTCTCCATCGCCAAAGGAGAAGAATCCTCCTCCTCCTCCTCCACCAACTTCAAAGTCCTCAGGACTGGGATCTCGATGGCCTAGCTCTACATCAGGTTCGACTTCGCAACAGAAGAGGTCATCAGCTTCGGTTGGTAAAGATCCCAAGACGACTAGTAAAAGGCGGAAGCCAGCGCCGACTAAGGACGATATTCTACGAGCTCAGATTGCAGAAAAGGCCGCCAAACTTGTCTTGTTTGAACGATTGGCTTATATACCTGAGTACTTATCACAGAGCCAGTTTGAAAGGCAAAGCAAAAATCCGGGTAATCAAGAAAGAGCTAGAGAAATACACACCTTAGAACAGCTACAGATACAAAACTTGCCCATGGAAATGAAAATAAGCATGAAGGAGGCCAAAAATATCTATTTTGGAAGCACCGAATTTCAAAACGCCAAAGTTGTATACAAGTTTCAACTAGGCAAGCCTATGGTCGCCAGCGAAGAAGAGTATAAAAATTTGCCAACAAACATGTGACAGTTGTATGATTACTATATCATAGATAGTAACAGCAGCAAAGACAAGAATGCAACCTTTGAAGTATGCATCCCTTCCTGTGTGATTTTTAATCATCCTGAAAAAGTTGTGTATACTATTTATTATGAAGACCTCTTTCAACTCTTTCAACGACGCTCGCTGGATGCGCAGGTTATGATGTTATGGACTCTGTAAGTACCATACCCTAACAACGTTATAATAAACTATGTGATTTGCATTTGAATATATCCATGTTTATTTTGCAGGTCTATAGTAAAATTTTGCCTTCAAGAGCGAAAGAGCAATTTTGACTTCTTGGACCCCATCTATGTAAATGAGACAACATGTAAAACCGGTCTCACAGATCTCTATGTATCAAAAAGTTTGAAGATTGAGTTTGAAAGAATGTTCTCAGTCCAGAAAACAAACGCACTGCTAACCTACAACTGCGAGTATTTGTTCTCGACCCTTACTTAAGTGTTATTTTCTTGATATGTCATTCAATAACATGGACTTTGTGATTGCAGCAACCATTACATCCTCGTAGATATCAGTCTTAAAGATTCAACTATCGAGGTGTGGGACTTAAGGAAGAGGCCACTTAAGCTTATCGACCCCCTAGTCACAGTGCTAAATAAGTAAGTCAACCCAATATCACAACACTTTTCAATCACATATGATATTGTAATTAATGTCCTCAGCCTTCACACTTCATTTACATTGTCACATAGAATGAAGACGTTACCTGATTGGAAAAATGTGGAGCCTAAGATCCAAAAGAAATGGAGAGCCCCATTCAAAATGCAGTATATGAAGGGGGTCAAGACCCTAGATCAACCAATGAGGAACAACGAATGCGGGTTCTATGTGATGTGGACAATGCTTGCCTACTTTGGCGTAAAACTGGGAATAGGAAATGATATGGTACGTATGTGTCTCATTTTAATTTTGTTGTTTTATCTTACGTATGTGCATCTCAATATCATCTTGTATCAATTTATAGCGCAAAGATCAGAACCACAACAGGTTGCTAGATTTTGAGATAAAAGGATTTCAAGAGGAGATAGCAGCTCTTATTCTGGACGAGATAGTGTATAGAAAATGATCTCTAGCCATTGTGAAGAGTGAGAACTTCAAGAAGAACTACGGAAAAGACCGCCTCGAAAGGCTATTGTAATGTGACATTTAATTCGATACTTTAAGTTTTGTTTGGATGTTTTGTAATAATTATTATAAATGTGTGATGGGTTTGTATTGTCGCTGGTCCACAACCACCTTCAATTCACATCGATATCAAATAGTTCGATAGCAAACACCTCCACGACCTCCCACCCCACCACCCCTAAACCCCAAATGAAAATAAAACAATTAATAAAAATGTAATTTAAAAAATAATATTAAAACCGGCAGTGATATGCCTACCTTCACTGTCGGTTGGTGAAACAAACCGACAGTGATGACGCAAGCATCACTGCCGATTTGTAACACGAACCGACAGTGATGCTTAAGCCATCACTGTCGGTTTGACATAACCGTCAGTGATGACATGGCCTGTAGTGGCATTATAGTCGACGGTCCTACATGACCATTTGGTATACCAGTGAATCAATTCCGTGAATGTTGAATGTCCCAACTTCCAACACCATATCACCACTTCCGCTGGGAACTAATATACCTCGTCTTCCCTCATGCGTATGTGCAGATTACGGATCTTAACTTCGCTCCTTTCCACTCCTCCAACTTCAAGATTGGCCTATTTACTCCTTGAAAAATGTTTGTATAGTGTTGGTTTAAAAGCTGCGTGCAAAGGAGAAATCAAGTGTAATAGCACAATATTCTCTCTTGCTAGTAGCTACAGTCACATTTCTCAACAAAATAAAATTACTAGTGGATACATATACTATTGTTGTAATCTACACAACTCAGAGCAAGTAATTTGGTTCACTGTTGTTTCCACTAACATAGTTTGCTGATCATAACCAACCCAGTTACTAGCAAATCCCACTGCATCCAGCCTCCTGCTACTTCAGAAACTCAACAAATCCCATGGAGAGGGAACTGCATCCCTCAGCAACAGAATGGACAGCAAGAACAGCAAGGAAACCATTTTGTCGGGGCGGGTGGTTGTGATGTTGATTCTGGTGCCGGTGCCGGTTCTGGGGCTGGGCCCAGGGCCGGGGCTTGCTCAGTTTCCAGTGCCTCGTCTTTAACTTTCGGTGCTTCCTGCTCAACAAGAGGCTCTGCCTGCTGTGATAGCTGCGATGTGCTTTGCTTGGCAATCTCAGGAGGGTCGTCTTTCATGGATTCACTGGACCTCACGTCACCTGCCAATCTGAAGAAATTGGAGATAATTAGGAACGAATACGTAACACCTATATGATTCAGGAAACATTGGTTGACTCTTTCACCAAAGCAAACATATGTTGACAGCCTAATTATCATAATCCGCTCTTTAGCAATGCTAACTGACCTTTATTTGCAGATGCTCTATTTAGTATTAGAGATTGTTTTTTTCTCCTCTACTAGGAAAGACTGAATATAAAAGATGTATCCTAAAAGACACTTAGTACATGTGAACATTGAGTTATTAAATTGCTGAAATAGCTGAAACTTTGAGAACTTCTATAGTAAATCTTGAGGGATGGAATGCAGAGAGAGAGAGAGAGAAAGGCCATACATTGGGAATGCGAAGCTTGTTGTGCTAGCATCAGACCGGTGCGACATGCTATTGTCAACCCCATCAGGCTTCTCTTGGGCACTGGCCTGTACAGTTGCTGCCACCTCAGTTCTGATTGGGCTAGAGCTAGGGCTCAGCCTTGGCAGCGGCGGAAGTGGCGCCAATGGGTCACTGGGGTTGCCCAGGTCACCTGATTTTCCATACAAGAAAAAATGATCCTTTGAGAAGCTAGCATTCCCAACATTGATGCTAAAGAGAGATTCATTTGATGTCACACTCCAGTCTGTCGGTGATTTCGATTTCGACCTTGCGAAAACAGACGATGGGATCCTTTTGGGGTCTGGACACTCATCCCGTGCCCTAGACATGGCCTGGACTGGCGGTGACTGCTTTGGGTCTGAAGGATGCGAAGATGAACTGCTCTGTTTTCTAATATCTGAGATTGCTGCATTATCAGCAAATGATAATGTGCTGCCTAGTGTTGGACCCTCTATCTGAAAGAAATCATCCTCGTCCAAGTTTTCTGATGAATTGGAAGACGAGGAGCTCGATTCCTTCTTGTCAAGCTTATCTGCTGGTGTTCCTTTATCGGTTTCAGCAGGGGTAACAGAAGGACTTGTGCTCACTTGTCCATGATTTTGGTCTTCCTGCTGATGGGCCATTGTTTGGTGTCAAGATAACTTTTTCTGTGATCTATCTTTGCTGACTGTTCCTGGGGAACAAAACAAACATGAACTCAAATCTCCTGCTAATATGATTATTGATTATAAATCTTAACATACTTATAGTGTGAGCTTCTAACTGTAACTGCAACATCTCTTTCAACTGATGACAATCTGTTCTGTTGTTTACTCTTATGCAGTTGAATAAGCAAGCTCAAAGGATTCTATTAGAAGAAGACAGTAAATTTTTACAACAAAAAACAGACATCTCAGTTATTAAAAATGTACCAAGCATGTCATGTATTTGTGTTTCCTGTTGAGAACCAAAAACATGTGGAAAAACTGTCGTAGACATATTAAAAAAATCACTAGTTCTATGAGACTTCATACTTCATCACTTGGAGAAGTCTTATAAAGTTAGAGAATCAAGAAAGCCACACTTTTCATGGTTTCAGGTTTCTTCTTGTTTTCTGTGAAAAAAACAATACAGTTTTACAAACTCTTGTGAACAGATTCCAGAAGGAAAGTGAAACTAACAAAAAAAACATACAAATGGCACTAAATATTGCATATTAGAAAGAACATTCAACTTTTAAATTTGATCGCAGAAACAAAAAATGGCTTACCACATTTGGAAGAAGCATTCAAATTTCATGGCCAGCGATAGCCAAGTATTGCTTTTATTTTTTCCCTTCCCCTAGATCAATCAATCTACACAGAAGTTTCAGGTATAGGGAAATTAAAAAAAAACATTTCCTAAGAAATTAAATAAAAAGAAAACAAGAATGCCGATAACGAAAGTACCAAGGATTACAACATCATGTTTACTTCTTGAGCCCCGACCACAATCCTCGGCTCAGTTTTCAAGCCTTTTCTTTGTTTCAAAATTGTGTAGTAGCACAAAAGATGGAACAAAGAAAGCAAAAGTTTGGAACAGGAAAATATCAGATCCACAAAATGGAATGTGTGAAAGGAAGCTACATGCAAATATGGAATGGTTGGTTTAACTGGGATAGTGTCACCCACACATTCCCAACCGAAGATCTTGCATGAGCGCAATATTCTCTTGTCATTTTCCTTTTTGTTATGTAAGAAGAAAGAGTAGGTGCAGGACACTATTATTAGTCTCCTATTTATTTTTAAAAAAAATATATTTCCAGCATTTACTTGCATATAAATACATGCTGATACATAGAAGTATATATACCTGCACTGTCTAAAATTATCCTGATTTAAACAAAGACAGTAAACTTTAAAAAGCAACATATGAGTAGGTAGTATATTATTCTTAGCTTACGTTGCCCCACGGGTGGATCCGACTAGACTACAAGGTCGTATCGTATGGAGCCGCTTGGGCTTGGCGGTTTGTGCAGAGTCCAACTTCAAGCTCAAGTTTGGGCAATTGATTCACAGATTCGGGTGTTGTTGCATATGTGATCAAGTTCAGTTCTGAATTCTGTCCACGACGATACTCAGTCTTGTGCACGCTAGTTTTTGGTGTGTTCAGCTTACGGAGGCACCCGGTGATGCAGCCTATAAATTTTGGTGAAAATAAATCGTTCATGTATATAAGAATTATTAGCATGTGAGAGGAACGAGATAATAGATACTCATCTCATTCCACGAACCAAATATAAATGCTCTTTCGGCTGATCGTTTCTGCAATTGATAAGACGACTGATGCTGATTTCAGCTATTTTATTGTGAGAAAAAGTCCAAGTGAGATTGTGAGAAAGAGATGAACCACCTCATTCATCGAACCAAACACAACTTTTGTGCTTTCGTTGGGTCTTTTTCGCATGTAACTCTATCTCTAATATAACTCTAATATAAGGTGGTTTTAGTTATTCTAAGTCAAGCCATCCTAAGTATGATCATATCTACAACATCAAACAGCTCAATTATGAAAATACGTTTCACCATGTATCTAAAGAGATCATTTGATATTGTACATATTATTAGTCTTTTCTACACCAAACTTAGAATGGTTTGACTTAAGTCAAAGTCATTATATCTTATGATGGGGGCTCAAGTCACACTGCAATCCAATTTAACCAACAGTAGCCAACTTAGCACGCGAATTATTACAATATATATAGTTGCAGTCTATTTAAGTGCCTTGGCCTAGCGACAATCGGCACCCGTACACAATATTAGCCAAGTCAATATAACTCCAGCCAGATTTACAGCCTAGACTGTGCCCCTCCAGCAACAACAATTGTTTCAGCTGTAATGTATGATGCATCGTCAGATGCCAGGAATGCAGCAGCCGCAGCCATGTCCTCCACAGTACCCAATCTCTTGAGCTTGTTCCTATCGTTAAGCTCTTTCCTCTGCACGATGATTTTGGTTAAGTGCATGTATTTGAATGGAAGGAACAATAATAAGCTGGATAAAGTCTTGAAATGAATAGGTGTCGAGTCACTTTTTGCGCCAATATAATATAATATGATTATTACATACTAGGCAGGAACCTCAGCGAGTATCTTAAAGTTTTGTATCGGTATCATAGGTAATAATCCCCATAACACCGACACATGGATAATGGCATCCCTTCTAAACCATCCTTTCTAGCAAGCCATTTCTAGCTTTTGAATCATGGAAATGAAATAGACGGTAGAAAAGAAACACGTTAATATTAAAGACCACATCTGACGATTAGCAATCATATAATATGCAACAAATGAAATCAAATATCAGACAAGGAAAATGTTTAAAGGCAATAACAAAAAATGAAGTTCAGATCAGGGTAGCCTCCACATGGCACAATAGAGCATTCAAAAGTTGGTTTAATGCATTTTGAATTGAGTTTCCACATATTCTCTTTGTCCTCTAAATAAACTATGATCCACATAGGCATTAAAGAATATATAAAACAATGAACTTTTTACGATAACGAGGAAACATTATAACAGTGTCAAATGTTTCCTTTTTCGTTAACCAATCATTGAAATATATGAATACAAACTATGCAAACAAAGACAAAAATCACTTACAATGGTCTCATTTTCTGTGAGGAAACTAGCAAACCGTGTAGGAACAAAACCAGGGGCTATACAGTTAACCCGAGTATTGGGTCCCATCTCACCAGCAAGAGCCTAAAAGGTAATGATCAATAGCTCAGTAATAAAGTATCCAATAAATATAGTTTGCCAGATTATCTTCAAAAATTGTGCAAGGCTCCACCGACGCAAAATGACAAAGTGAAAAATGGCTACCGACAAACAAAAATAAGTTACAGCAAACAAAGTGAAAAATGACAAAAAAAAAAGAAAAGATAAGCATATACCTTTGTGAGACCAAAGAGAGCAGTCTTTGTGACACCATACATTGTCAATCCTTGTTCTGGATTGTAACCAGCAATTGAAGAAATGATAATCACAGATGACCCCTTCCGTAGGTGGGGAGCAGCATCCTGAAAAACATTTGGTAGAGGAAAAGAATGATGTCAACTTTATTGGTAGAGAATGTAAAGTAGGTGTAAGAATTTGCTCACCTGAAGAAGAAGGATAGAAGCCTTGACATTAATATCCCATAGCTTATCGAGAACAGCCTCTTTCATTTCAAGTATGCCATCTACAGTAGGATTTGCAGCAGCGTTGGAGACAAGAATATCAATGTGCCCAAAGCTCTGCAACATTACAATCAGTTGATTACTACTACAAGAATCGCCACGTCCTCAAATGCCTTACAGTATCTTGTATCTAAGACATGAACAGAAACTAAAACACTGTGCAACATGCTTAACGAAACAAGTGGTTTGAGATAATGAAAAAGGTACACCTTAGACGCAAACGAACAAGACAAAGTATGATCCCTGTGTGCCAAAATGTTAACAAAATAAATGTAAGTTCAGATAGCCATCAACCTGAATGTTACAAGACGAACAGATAAAAGAGAAATGACTCATAATCTTTTGGCTTCAAACTTTCACATGATAAATATATGCTACACTACTGTTCATTGGCTTGGAAAGCTATTGACTCAGCTAATAATAAAGTGTTATACTCATCAGTGAAACTCCAGTAGATATTTTTATTACTGAGGCTGTCTTAGTTCTTCATTTCATAAAAAACAATTCTACCCTTATGCCATTATTTGCACTTCTGCACAAACAGATTTCACTATTAAAGCTCCATCTATCAATGCCTGCGTTTTACCTGTTGTGAAGTATTAGTGGATTGCCCACCTCTTTCCAATTGCTTTGATTTGACAAAAACTCTTTGTGATGAGGCGGAGCGTGACGTCAAACCACGGGCTAGCCAATTAGCAAAGCCTCTCACAGC
Organism: Microstegium vimineum; assembly: GCA_022036555.1. NCBI lineage: Eukaryota > Viridiplantae > Streptophyta > Magnoliopsida > Poales > Poaceae > Microstegium > Microstegium vimineum. The sequence goes on from CM039119.1 coordinate 17,988,220, forward strand.
AATAGTGTAGACAGCGGGCATGGCAATTGTGCAGATTGTTAACGCGAGCTGTGAGCTTGGAGATAAAAAACAGCAGCAATGCGAGCTTTTGCAGCCTGCCTCACTTTTAAGAATAGAGAGGCATGAAACCATACTGTGTTGTGTTGGTCTAGGACTCTAGGTAGTCGGCATAGCTTTGTATGTTTTTGGCTGTCATAGTACCAATAATCACTAATAGATTCAGACTTCTTTGGGCAGACATATCCTTGAGGAAGAAAAAGATAACAGGTACAAATCCAAGTGCTCAACCGAATGGAAAATGAACTGCCAATTGATGTGATTAGTTAACATGCAATGCATGCAGACTTGGCAGGTATGCAGGACAGTGAAAAATATTATCAGAGGGGGGCATAGCCCAAGTTGGCCTGAACTTAGCTCCGTCAGTGACTACAACGGTTTGTAGATTCTTCTGGTCACAGCAAGACAATGACAATGAAAATGCACTGGCTTCCTTGGGGCCTTCTTTGTAGCAGGAAAAATAAAAGTGGTCTAGGGTACAGAGATCTGATCTGCAACTGTTTAACCTTGCCATGCTTGCTAGGCAAGGATGGATATTAGTAATGAATCTTGAATCCCTTTGTGCTCAAGTATTGAGAGCTAAATATTTTTCTGATGGTCAGATTTTGAAGGTGAAAGAGAAACCTGGGATCTCCTACCCTTGAAGAAGTATTGTCCATTGTGCAAGAGTTGCAGGCGTTGAAATTTGACCTAATCTAGAGAGTTGGTGATGGTTTCCAAATTGATATATGGGTGGACCCTTGGATCCCAGAGAGAGTCATGTGAAGGCCAGTAACACCAAGAGGTAACAGTCCTAAACAAAATATTTGACGTCACAGATCCAATCATCAGGGCCTGGGACACTAGTCTTATTCAGGACATTTTCTGGGAGGAGGATGTGAACATTTTGGCTAGTCTTGTCCGTTGTGAAAGCGATGATACACTAGCCTGGCATTTTGATTTTTGATACCAAAGGGACCTTTTTCGGTCAAATCAGCTTACCATGTCCTTGAGGATCAGAGAGAAAGGCAGACTCGAAAACAAAAAGGTCAGTCCTCACCAGGAAGTGAAGAACTAAAACTTCTAATATGGAGAGAACTATGGAATTTACATTGTGCTCCAAAGGTCAAACAATTTTTGTAGTACCTAGGCTATAGCAGTCTTCCGCTACAAACAAACACAAACAGGAGAGGAATGTTGATAGATACCTGTTGTTGTGTATGTATAAGATTTGACGAAGATGGACAGCATTGCTTACAAAAATGCAAACTGGTAAGGAGGTCTTGGAGACAACTACAATTGGAGAACACTTGTCTGGAGCTGCTTCATTTGAAGTTTGCTTATGCTGTTGTCAAATATATTTTATCGATGGAAGAGCAACATTGACTGGAGATAATCTCACTCTTATGGAACTGGTGGAATGAGAGAAACAAGATGTCATGTACTGGGCCTAGGTGAGCAGCCTATCGGCCCATGCGACCAAAGGATCAGCGCTACAAGGAGAGCAGCTGCAATAGCAAAGGGATTATCAACAACAACATGATCCAGAAGGTTGCGGCCTCTTCTTCCTCATCATTCTCTCCCTGATCCCCTTCCCCTGATGCTCCCCCTCTTATACGGTTATACCCTTCCCCTGCTTTGCAGCTACCTAGTCTTTACCTCTAGTTCTCCTCCAATTTACCCCAAACTGTATATTGAATACTCTTGTGTATAGTGAGATTTAGTTATGAATCCATGGTTTCTTGGACTCGATCTATGCATCCAGTGGGGGAATCAAGCAGGTTCATAAGACAAGATTAACGCTGGACAAGTTGCAAGATCCTATGAAGAGGTGATTCATAGGAGCAGAAGCATGGTTGCAGAGACCAGCTCCTTACATCAGGAGGAGGAGCCAAAGCCTAGTTTGCGCTGGTGTCCTCCACTGTACCAAGAGATAAAAATGAATATTTTGATGGAGCCTTCAACAATGCTAGTAAAACAGGTGGGTGAGGCTTCGTTTTATGTGACCACAGTGGTGTTGGGTACTTGGGTTGGCAACTGGAGCGAGAAAGATTCAGTCAGTACATGATGCTCTTAAATTAAAAAAAAGTACATGATGCTCTTTGTGCTGAAGCAGAAGCTTGCAGGGTTGCACTACAGGCGCCGCTGACACTTTTGAATTTAGACCCCGCAGTGCGGGAGCCTACGGCACTGGGTACGCCCTTTATGTTGAAGCCAATTCAACTATGCTTGTGACCGCCCTGAAGAATGATGACCATACCCCAGGAAGCACCCTCTTCACTATCTTGCGGCGTCTATCGCAACTAGTTTTACTAGAGTGTATATCTCCTTTGGTCCTTTGCTTCTCGTTCATGTAATAATTGTGCTCACAGTTTAACTCATTTGGGAGTAAATGGGTCATCGAGCTGTTTGGACTGACCGCCTGCCAAGAGTTTGTAATGAGCCTTGTGGCCCGTAATCTCACTGGACATGATGGAGTAATAAAGCTACGAACTTACGGTAAAACAAAACAACCAGATTTCGTGATGCACATGCACTCCAAACTTAATTCTAGGCTCCCATAAGGTTTGGCAAAAGTGTTGACTGCAGGGAGGCCTGATGGGATACAGTATATCAACAAGAGGAATCTGACAATGCAAATGTAACCCTTCTGAAAGACTCCCAACTCTAACCTTGACGGCCGTCTCGATGAGGCTCTTGCGCTGCTGTGCGTCGGAGACGTGGCAGACGGCGCCCACCGCGGTGATACCCTTGGCCTTGAGCCCCTCCACCGCCTCGTTCACGTTCTTCTGCAACGCCCCCCAATCGAACCACAGAAAGCCCCAAATCAGAGAGAGCAGCAAGGGGAATCCCAAAGCGAGGACAGCAAGCAAGGAGGGTAGAAGAAACGACAAGATTTGCCGGCTCAGCTGGACCTGCTTGCGGGAGGAGATGACGACGGCGGCTCCCTCTAGACCGAGGCGTTCGGCGATGGCGAGGCCGATTCCTTGCGTGGATGCCGTCACTACGGCCACCTTCCCCTCCAGACGCCGGCACTTGACATCCATCGCCGCTCAGGCAACCTTCAACTTCAAGGTCGCTCTTCTATCTAGTCTCAAACGGTAATAGAATTTCTTTGCTGCTCCTACGCGTACGGTAATAGAATTTCTCACAAAACATAGAGAACTTCGTCCGTGTAGAATTTTTATATGAGCCTTTTACTTATATGAGCCTTTTACGTGAGTGCCATTATAAAAGATTGTAATTTTAAAAAAAATTAACTACATATAGGTAACACCGGTCTAAACTTCTTTTCACAACGAGCCATTCCATCTATGTGCGGATAGTTTTCAGCCGTTTGGTGTGGGACCGGCCACTGTAGTAGTCCATTTTACCCCCGGCGAACACAGAAGAACGCTGCCCAGACCAGCGACGGCATTCTCCGCCTCCCCGCTGAGCCGGCCTCCGCGGACGCCGGCGGCGAGCAGCAGGAGGAGGAGGAACCGGTCCCAAGCGTCGGCGCAAGCTCCAGCCGATGCGCGTGTCGACCTGGCAGGCGGCGGGTCGTCGCAGCCCTCAGTGCCGCCCGCCTGCCCTGCTGCGGCAGTGGGGGCGCATCTGTGCGCCGATGTGGGGCGTGTCCCCGCGGTGGCGGCGCTTGGCCGGGGCGCATCTGCGCGTGGAGGTGGCGGCGCAGGCGCGTTCAATCAGCCGGACGACCTAGAGGAACGGCACGCCGTTGCCGGCGAAGCCCCACGCCGTCTCCGCCAGGTCCTATGCAGGCCAGGCTATGGAAGCTCCACGTAGAGCACGGACTCTGGCGCCCGCGCGTCCAACCATTCCAGGCACCCTCGGTCCTGCCGTAGCAGGCTGCTGTTGCCGCCGCCGCCACCAGCGGCGGGGCAAAGCTTGTGGAGCGGGCCGACGTCGAACACTGGCACCGCAACGGCAAGGTCCGGCCGGATGCCCGCCAGCTCGCCGCGCTCCAGCGCGTCGAACGTGTTGAGGATGAGCCCCGAGGAGGCTTCCATGGCCGCCACGACGTGCGCCAGCAGCTCCGGCATCAGGCCGTGGCTGCCCTTGCAGCCTTGCCCATCTACATCAGGTCCCGCACGGTACGGCGGCAGCTCTGGCACCGGCATGTCGAACTATGAATTTGCTGCATCGATCAACGGACGGATCGAAATGAAGATCGTTCACGTATGAACTACGAACTAGCTAGCTAGAGAAAAGAGAAAATGAAGCAGGTGAACATGATGAGATGGATCGAGGCGTGCCTTGCACGGGGAGGTAGCCTCTGTCGCAGAGCATCGGGTAGGCGACGAAGCACACGTAGGCGGCGGCGCTGCCGGTGCGCAGCGCGAGCGCGGGGACGCCCAGCCTCGCGGCCACGTGGAACACCACCAGTAGGGGCGCGTCGGCGACGAGGCACGCGACGGCGTCGTCGTCGTCCCCAGAGTAGTCCTCCTCCTCCAGGACAGCGGCGAGGCGGTCCTGGAAGTGGGGCTTGCAGGCGGCCTCCAGTGCGCCGCCAGCACCAGCAGCAACGGGGGCGGCCATCGGCGCAGCCTTGTCGCGAGCAAGATATCGGTGGCGGCAGAGACGCAGCAGCTGGTCTTCTCCAAGAAGCAGGAGGTGAAGCACCTGGAGCGGACGTCCCTCCGGGGCTGCACCTTTGACGTCGGCGTCGTGTCGCGTCGCTGGCCCGGGCGGCATTCTTCTGTGTTCGCCAGGGGTAAAATGGAATACTACAGTGGTCGGTCCCACACTAAACGACCGAAATCTAACGGCACACGGACGAAATGGCTTGGTGGGAAAAGAAGTTTAGACCAGTGTTACCTATATGCGACTAACTTTTTTAATGGCTTTAGTGCAATTACAATATTTTATAATGACACTCATGTAAAAGGCTCTTTTTATATACAAGATAGATTAGTCCTCAACTAAAATTACTTACAGTAGTACTAAACCATAATCTCAAGCTATACGTATCCGGTCTAGTAGTTCCAAAAACTAAGACATCGTTCTTTTTGGCAATTTTTATTATAATAAATTATTAAATTTCTAAAAAAAAATTAGGATGGAGAGAGTGTTAGCTAGTAGAGGATCTTGTTTGGTAAAGTCATTTATAATAGCCTTAATTTTGTAGGGCTTATTCGAAGTCGATTTATAATATTTTATCCTATCAAATCCCCTCTAATCCCTTTAGATTAGAGATTAATCGAGCAAGCGCTTAGCAGGATACAAAAAAAATCTCCCTCTCCTGGAGCATCTCAAATAATTACTAAACCTTTTTTTTTGTTACATTAACGAGTGTTTTTAAGTGACAAAATAAATAACCTAGAACATGTCCAACAGTACTAAAAATAATCCAAAAAATCGATTTTGCAACGTTAGTAAAAGTATTGAAAACAAAAAAAGACACTACCACCAGCAGTTTCATATAATTTATCTTAAAAATCTATATCTATACCTAATAATAAAGAGACAAAATTTTAACCTCTTTTTTTAGTTTGGAGCTTCTTTCGTCTGTCAATTCAGCTCACTTCAGCCCAAACTCATTTGGAATCTTAGAGCAACTCCAGCCCAAGTCTCTACTTGGACCCCTACTCTAAATTTTAGAAGTTTAGATAAAATTTCAACTCCAATGGAGCACCTACTTGAACCCCCATTTTACATGTCCTCTCAAATTTTAATCTCAGCTCGCTAGGTGTAGGAGCCCCCTATCCGGTGGGGCCCACCCCACTTTCCCCACCCGGCCGAGAGAGGCACCGCGCCGCCGAAGCCGTGCGTCCCGCCTGCGCCGCCGGAGCCGCGTGTCCCGCCTCCCGCGCCGCGCCCCGCGCGTCCCGCCTCCCGCGCCGTCGCCCCTCCTGCGCCACGCCGCCGCCCGCGTGCCCGCCTGCGCCGCGCCGTCGTCCTCACTCCCTGCTCGGGCCAACATGGCGGCGCCCGCCGCTTGCTCGGCACCTGAAGAAGTCCGACACGTGGGACACCTGCCCGGGGCGCCGTCCGTCCGGCGGCGGCAGCAGCGGGGAGGTCGATGCAGCGACCGTTGCCCCGGCAGGGGCGGCGATGCGGAAGGCCGAGACTTTCAACGACGGTGGCGCCGGAAGGAGCAAGGCGCCTCCCGCTCCCGCTCCGGTGCGGCGGAAGCCGTCGCTGGGGCAGGACGAGCTGAACCGCCGCGTGGAGGCGTTCATCCACAAGTTCAACATGGAGATGCGGCTGCAGCGGCAGGAGTCGCTCAAGCACTACAACGACATGCTTGGCAGGGGCAGCCGTTACTGAAAGACTTGCCGCAGATATATAGCTAAGGCTCGCAAGAAGGGTTCTGCCTTTTCTTTTTTTGTTTTGTTCCGTGATCGTTCTCGATTTTGGTTCATGGTCTCTGTAAGATATGGTTCCGTGATCGTTCTCGATTTTGGTTCATGGCCATCCATCTGAATCAGTGTCCAGTAAAGTTGTTGTATGATAAATTTCTGAAATGAAAATAACACATGTTCTAATGCTGGGGAATTAATTAACCATGCTTTTTGGTTTTTGGTAGCTGTGGATCTTCAGAAGTTGCTTTAAATATGTGTTTAGAATTTAAATATGTATGTGCTTGTAAAGCCATTGACTGTTATGTATGTGCTGGAATCCGTTTGGTTCTGAACTGAAGAATCCATTTGGTTCTGAACTGAACTGAAGAATTGAAGGAGAAAGAATTACTTGCAGGGAAGAAAGAATTCACGCACTATCCATAGAAGCCTCTCCAAGATGTTGAGAACCTCAAATCAGCACTGTGCATTATATATATGAGCCCGAAAGGAGCTGAGTTCACACACTATCCAAATCAGCACTATTTTTTTGGCATGTATTTGATCCCAATCCAGTCAGAAAGTACTGACTATTCCATATTGTCACAGGAGCAATTCTGATTGCAGTCATTCATGTGTACACAAGAAAAGCATTCCTGTCTGAAAAGATAAAGCCGAAAACTCAGACTTGAAGCCAAGGCTCATGTGTCTGGCTCTAGAGTAAAACTCAAGGGACATGTAGTTCAGAGTTAGAGCTGGTTTTTGCCCTTCTTCAAGTTTGACAAGAGATGTATTAATCCGAACAAGAAAGGGCCTGCTGTCATTACTGTACCCAAAGGTTGTACCTGTAACTAGAGATGTACTAGTAACTCAAAAGGCTGTGCCTGCTGTCATTACTAGAGAAAGTGCCTGCTGTCATTGCTGTCAGTTCTGAAAATAACCATCAGTGTTTGAGTTGTTCCAATCTAGCAAATTTTGCACCAAAAGGATGGCACCAATTTGGTCTGGGACACTGCAGAATCTGTGATCCTGTACTGACATCCTGAAATTGGAAATATTCAGATCAGAACTGAGCTATGAATAAAGCGTGTTTGTTCTATGAATATGTTCAGTAACTAGTTTTAGTAAGAACTGAGGTCAGAACTGAAAAAAGAGAACTGAGCTACTCTTCTGCTCTTATTCAAGCACTCCAAGAGAACTAAAAAAAGTGTCCCCGGAAGTGTTCAGATCTCTGAAGAGAGAGCAGCCATATGGTCAGCCACTTACAATCTGAAAACTTATATTCAGATCAGAAAAAGTTGAGCTTGAGCCTAGGAGAACTAGATTGAACTGAATCAACACAGGGACAACATGAATTTTACACAGGGAAAAATAGATGGTTGGATATTTGGAATTCAGATCCCACTGCACAGATTCCTAAAACTGTACAGTGATTCACTTTATAACAGTGCTTCAACTTGGAAATTATTACTGACATGCTGATTGAATTGTACCTTGCCACCATTTTCACTTTATATTCAGATCCTTATTGGTAAAAAAAATCACCAAGGTAAGTCAATAACAGTGCAGTGCTTCAACAAGGCAGTAGTTATCCATTTAGAAACAGTGCAGTGCTTCAAATCCCAACTGAAAATAAAATGGACAATGCAGGCACAAAATAGAAAAGTAATACAAGTACAAAATAGAAACAGTGCAGTACTTCAAATCCCAACAGATTTTTTATACTGATGGACAGCTCGAGAAGTCACAGAAATACAAGTACATCTTATTCTCTTGTAGTATCACAATTACAAATTTTCTTATTACATAGCATCCTCCACACTCATGAAAATATTGAGCAAAGCACATGTACAAATCAACACAGAAACACTAGTTTGATCTATGAATTTCCCACAAGTGCTCTACAAGATCATCACGAAGTCGCTCATGTAAAGACCTATCCTCAATCTCGTCGTGTAGCTTCAGGAAGTCCTCGAGCCCTCAAGAAGACCAGCAATGATGAAGAGGTCGTCATCATCAGATTCATCGTCTCCATCCCACCCTCGACGAGCTCTAGTTCCAAACCTTGACATCTGCCATAGAAACAAAAAAAAGGGAAAAAGTTTATATCAAAGTAACATCATGTCTGGGTTATAACCTACAAGGTGAGATGCAAATACAGAGGCTGTCATAAAGAAGTGTTGTTGAGCACTTGTTCTATTCAATTGCTCTTCTTCTCCTTCTGCTTCTAGACTGACTACTAGACCAGCAAAGCAAAACAATGAAGATAAACCTACCACTAGGCACACTCATTATCTCTTTCGAAACTACAGAAAGAGGGTTAGGCAAAATCTGAACTTCAGACACAGTAGACAGATCTGAAAATAAAGTATTTTGATGGGGAGTATTTGTAATTCTGTGTTGAACTGCTGCTGGGGTTGCTTGAAACCCATGTAGAGCACTTTGAGTCTCAGTTCAGAAAATACTGAAGTAGATTTAAGAGGTTCTACTGATTAGTACTATTTGTGTAATGTGAATGGCCCATTTAGGTGTGCTTACATATGCTTGCTATTATTTGTTTTCCCCATTGTTATTCCTCTTATCTATTTTGAGAAATTCAACAAATGGACAACACAGGAAACGTCACTGCTAGTGGTAGGCATCTAGTATAGTAGAAAGCAGAAACCTTATCATTTCACAGGACAACACAACACAAACAGGCAAAGAGAAGAGTCGATTTGTTCACATCCAAATGGCTCAAGTAACACCGTAACATCTGGATGTTCCTAAAGCACAGAAGTGCATAATAGCAAGCACTCGTCGACTCTGAGTAGAAGAGGCTATACTATGACAAAGATGATTCTATGTCAATTTTGCAAGGACCCTGTTTAAAAGTTACACAAACCGGAGGAAGAAGTGTCTTAAAATTGATCGAGTTCCAACATCATGTACTTGTTTTGCTATGCTTAGTTCAGATCTTCTTCTCCTTTTGCCCATTAATGAAGCAAAGCAAAACAACCCATCGACTAATCGCAGACCTTAGCTTCGCGTCTCAGTTAAAGAGATAATGAGTGTGCCTAGTGGTAGGTTTTATGCTTTGTGAGCAAAGTGTTTGATTTGTAGACAATTTGTCAAAATTCAGTTCATGAATTTCATTGTCTGTCTACTGTCTTCAGTGGATCACGACCAAGGACCAACCCACCTGATTACAAACAACACTGGCTGGCTATTAGTTGCAAACAATAACTAGCAAGCAACGTTGAGATAGGCAAGAAAGTAGCCAGCCACATCATCATCTTCCACACTCCACACTGAACTAAACTGAACTCTACCATTGCTTCAAGATGAGCTGTACTTTGCAGCCATGGGAATGGGATTCAGGTGATGCATACGGGCATACCTGGTGCGCTCGTGGCTGGCGAAGGGGCAAGAAGTCCTGGGCACTCGGCGAAGGGCGGCGGCGCCGGCCACAGTCTCGTCGCCACGAAAGGAGAAGCACCGGCCACTGTGGCCACAGCGCTGGCCACAGTCCGGGGCTCAGGCGAGCCCCCTTCCCCCGCTCGCCTCCAGACTGCCCGACGACGAAGCGGAGGCCGCCGCGCGGTTGAGCTTGCCGCGCCTCTTGCGCTCGGCAACGGACTTGAACTCCGCCGCTGATGGAAGGCAAGGACGGCAGGGGAGGAGGGCGCGAGGACGGCGGGCGGGGAGACGGAGCAGGCGGCGCGGTCGGGGCGCGAGGACGGCGGGCGGGGAGACGGAGCAGGAGGCGCGGGCGGGGTGCCGGTGCGGGCGGTTCAGTCCGGGCGCCGGCGCGATAGTGTTGGGTCAAGCTAATTTTGGGTCGCTATTTTTTTTCAACTCAGCATGCAAATGAGGTCTTTATTTTTTTAATTTACATATTGGGCTGAAGTTACTCTTAGGGGCCTACTCTAGTCAGGTCTCCACCCTCAAAATATAAAGACCTATCACCACACCATAGAGGCTTAGGTGTTAAATAGTGAACTTTATTTTATTTATCGTTTTAATATTTTCAAACCTTTTAGATGGTAACATCCAAAAGGTTGGTAAGACAAATAAATAAATAAAAGTATGGAAATATGAGATAATAAATAAATAAAACTATGAAAAATATGAGATTGTATATGTTAGAACAAATAAATAAAACTATAAAATTATGATATTAAATATGTTAGATAATGATTGAAGATGAGTTTTTTTTTACTTTCTATAACTACGTAGCCTTAGACTATTATTTATTGGATCTGATCTGTGCTTGGTTGCTGGCCTATGTCCCTCACCACTGCACACTCACTCATAATTTTGTGATGAGAACTATTTAATAGGTAATATATTAGAGAATGATCAACAGTTTTAAAAAACATAGTACTGTATTTATTATTTATTTTTGAAAGTCAAGCTCATTTGTAAAATAAAACATAGGTTTAAATTTTTATAGAAGGGGTAAATAATAAAATATAGCTTTTAAATTTTATAGAAAAGGTAAAAAAATCTAACACTCTTGTACTCACTTTTCATTAACATTGATAGCTTTTCTCTCTTTCGTTGCAACTTATGTGTATATTTGCTAGTAAAAAAAAAGACCTACTTGAGTATTTTTTTGTGACCACCTATGCCATACTGCTGCCACCACCATTGTGGCCCCACAACCAGTATTTCCAAAACAAACATTCCATTACCTGCTTTATATCTCTTATATCTTAAAATGCGGCAAATTAGTGTTCGGAGTAGGGTCCAATTGCAGCAAACCTCCTATCAAGCAACGAGTGTGACTACCATGCTAGCATCTTAACTCATAAGCAAAACCTGATGGAATTTCCATTGGCTCCTCTACCCTTCTCATATTCTCATATTTAAAAATATCGAATGAAAATTTAATTCTTGTGAGGCTTCAAACATTAGCGAACAGGACATATGACTGTGGAAGAAAAAAATCACTGCCACATGATAGAGAGTACCTCTACCGGTCCTTCGTGTAATTTTGCACATGCATGCCTCTGGTTTTCCAAACTTGAATTAATTGAGATTGAGAGTTAGGACTTAGGATGGTTGTTCGATCTAAACTCTAGAGTACTCCCTCTTTTTCATAAAAGGTGTCATTCTCACTTCCTAAAAATCAAATATTTTCAATTTTAAACATATATATAATATTAATATTTATGATGTATAATTAATATTATTCGATAAATTATCAATATATTTTTCTATTAATCTTACTTGATATACGAAGCCACAAATCATAGCGACATTTGTTTTTGAACGAAGAAAGCATATGATATGACAACTATATTTTTATAACCGCGCCTCCTTTTATTATTGTTTCACCACCAGCTCAACTAGCTAGGTCTTCGGTGTTATCAACAACAACAACGATGATATATTAGTTATTAGTTAGTTAACTACATTACGGCTCGGGTTGGCCGATAGCTACCGCAGCCACGTTAGCAAATTTATTCACCACCGTTTGATTCAAAATTTACGGTGATTATTAGCCTACCGTGCCTGGAGAAAATATCTACGTGATCCTTCCTGAAACCTCCGTCAGTTCTTTTTTTTTCTCCCTCCCTCTCTCGTTCCAGAAGCGGCGGCGCACCAGTGCCCGGCCTCCGGTGCGGCAGGGCCCCGCTCCCGCCTCCACCGCTCCCGCTGCCGCCCCCGCTGCTCCTCCTCTTCCTCTCTCTCTGGACGTGGCGGCGCTGCGGCCGGGGCGACGGCGCCACCGGTGTGCGCCGCAGCGGCGTGAGCGGGCCTCGGCGCTGCCCGCTATCCCCTCCTCCCCCGCCTCTCTTTCTCTCTCTTTCTCCTGGTGTGGCGACGCAACGACGGCCCCCCATGCACGGCCAGGCCCCTGTAGTGACCGCTGCTGTGGGCTGGCAGACACTGCCCGCCACAGGGGCTCATCTCTCTTCCTCTCTTTCGGGCTAGATCTACTGTTCTCCTCCCCATTGTCTTACTAATCGACAAGGTTGCTGCTTAATTTTTTTTTGTGTTGTGTAGGTTGTGATCTGCTCGGGTCAGTTGGATTATGAGAGCAGCCAGGTATTATGGCATAGATCTGAGCGCATGACTATTTCAGTGATATTTGTTTTCTTTCTGTGTGTGAGATAAAAATTTCCACCATGTACACTGTGGTACTGGTGGGTTTTTGGATTATTCTTTGAATTTAGGTCATGTGTAGTGATGATTCCAGTTTTCTTTCTGTTATCATTTGAGGGAATGGGCCACTGGTGGGTTTTTGGATTATTCTTTGAATTTAGGTCATGTGTAGTGATGATTCCAGTTTTCTTTCTGTTATCATTTGAGGGAATGGGCCAGCGCTGTGACGATTGCATCAAAAATTATGTTTAGTGTTCCGTGCAGTGGCCAATTACCATGGTCTATGATTCTTCCTCTTACATCTCTCTAATATGTTGACAGCTGAGGCGATGATTACAACTAATGTTCATACCATTTTTGCCACCTCTCTCTATATGCAATCTCTTTCTATCTGTTCCATGATACCCGATAGATTGGGTGCTTCTGTTCTGTTGTATTTCGTTGTACCTGTTCTGTTTTATGTAGTTTGGAGCCACCAATGACAATGGTTGTTTATTGCCTATTCACTAACATACTACTTGGCTGGAATTAGTTCTTTATTATGATTTCTGAGCTTCTAATGCCATTGCCTGTGATGATCTATTCCTTTGTCTGATCTGATCATTGCCTTTTGTTTGCACTCCTATTTGCTTATGGATCATTGCCTGCAACGTCAGATTATATGGTGTCAATTCTACGTCAGATTATATGGTGTCAATTCTGAGGGCATGGCCTATTCCCAAGGATTACATTGTCAGACACTTTGTTTTTTTTTGTGATGAGTCAGACGCTTTGTTGTGTGCGACCACTTTTACTTCTCTTGTTTCTTGGAGCTTTGAGTACAGTTTTTATGCGCACTGGTATATTTTTAACCCGCGTGAAATATCTACAAGACTGAATAACTGACACGACAAAAGGTTTGTGCGCTATTTGCGATTATGTATGATGCTACCTTGAGCATTTTAATATTTGATGTTTCATTTTATTCATTGATGTAGGTTATAAAGGGCATTTGGTTTCATACTAAAGCCACCTCAATCTTAAGGTACTCTGATTCCTGCTCTTTCTTTAGCCATTCTTTTCTTTGCAGCTAGGCATTTACCTTGTATGCATATTAAGAATTTGATTGTTGGTTTCATTGCAGAATGTAGTTCAACCCTAAGCACTATGGTTTATGGCTATGACTTCAGAATATCCATCATTTTTGAACTATGGCTTATTTGCTGCATCCAGGTAATTCCTTAGATAAATATGAGATTTACTGTAACATATTATTGCAAATATCTCGGTATGTAGATTTGTAACAAATATTGTGTCTATGGCTGTATGCATGTCCCCTCCTACTGATAGGCGGATTAGCAGCACAATCTACAAATGAAGGCAATAGCTCTTTATGCTGATGCCTTCATCTTAGAATGATCAGTGTCAGTCTCCATTCATGCAATGAAAGCTGAAGGTGACTACAACCTATCATCTCGAGAATTTAATTTGCATATCATCTTTGTCTTCTACATAATTCTTCTTATTTTGTTATGCTATTCTATTTCCTTGATAAATATCATGGCTGTATGAAATGGATATCCGTCCCATCAACCTGGGCACCAATTCAGGTAGAATCCCTAATCCTATCAAACACTAAGCTAATATCAGATCTTTAGTTGCTAATTTGAATTTAGTTTTCGCTCTTCTCCTTGGCTTCTTCTGCTTCTGCTCTTACTGAAATTCATTACTCATTAGTTCTGCTCTAGATTGGTTCTGCTCTACATACAATATGATGTTAGTTCTGCTCCAAATTAGTTAGGTACTACTCCATATTGCTCCCTTCTTCGATTATTCGCTTCTTGTAGCCTAAACTAGGTGCTTTCTATTTTTTGAAAGGCTAAAAGCAAAAAAAAAAAAGAGCCATTGATGGTCCTACACAGAATAGGAATGTATCTGGGATACCTTTAGAGAACTAACCATTTCACAGACCTACTTACAGGAAATTGTAGATATTAGTACTATACCATATGTAGAATGGCCAAATAATCCAGTCAACCCCGGAACATCTTTTTCCCCAAAGTTGACCATATTTCCTGACCAAATTTATATGGGATCGCTCTAATTTTTTTTGTTTGTCTCTTTTTCAGTGTCTTAATATTATCTGTAGGCAATCTAAACATCCTGTTTCAGCTATGCAGGACAAAAGATTACTCTATCTTGCCTTTAGTATCTGCACTTTACCTCGTTTTTTAGTTACTCATGCATCGGGTAGTTTTGTTTGTTGATACCTAAATTATGGATGCCCTTGCAGGATTCAGGTTTGATGTTTAACGTCCTGGGAAAGAAGAGATTAGCATAGGTTCGAACCTATTTGTATGGAACAATAAAAGATACATCAACACTGCAAGCTCATCAGTACGTAAGGCATCATAAGATTATGTTTTTGGAGGACATTATGTAGGGTGCATGAATATAGCAGCTTCTGCTTTTCCTTTTGGCTTATACCAATGAAATGTTGTTGACTCACGTTGTTAATTAGGTGGATTAGATTTTTACATTTATATATCGGAGATTAGTTATGGTTATTGCTTTCTGATCCTAAAAATGCAATTAATTGATTGAAATTTTTATTATTTAAACATGTATATTAAAAAAATGACAGTTGATTAACCTTGTCTTATTACATGGTAGTATTTATTTTGTACTATTCTTTGTATTGCTGTTAGTTTACTCTTTACTTACCTATGCAGCCTGGTTTAATGTGTACAGAGAATCTGCATTTTATACGAAGGTTTATCATATCAAATGTGGAACCTAACATGGAGTGTATTTTTTCAGTGTTCCTCTTCCTCAGTTTAAAGGTGAATGAGTGTTATCATTCCTTTACAATTTTTTATTCTGATATGTCATTAGTATTTTTTGCCCTACCAATGATCAGTCCTACGTGGGGGCTCTGAAAAATACCTTTCATGTTCTGGTTTAGTGAAATTGGTATGTTTGGTCACTAAATACATGGCTTATCTTATTTAGTTTCCACATAGGTTCTAGCTTAGGCCACTTGCACTCTAAGGAAACTTCTAATAGCATGCCTATTATCTTCAAATTGATGTGCAATACCTAAAATGTTTTAGGAAACTTCTGCTAGCATAGGCACATAGGTTATAAGGTGCAGTTTCAGCTGTTGGAATGTCTATGAAGATGCAAAACCCAGGTCTGAAGATCACATGTATTAGGTTAGTATGCTCTTTTAAACTTATAATGTGTTTTATATTGGAAGTTGTAGCAAGAGAGAAATATTACATATAATAGCTAAGTGTGGCCTGCTTGAACAATTATGATTTTAGTCTGACAAAACCGTCAATGACTCTAGAGATAGACCAGAGACCTGCTATTCTTCTACCATTGTCTTCTATGGTTTTGACTTAGATTGATTCTTTCCACCATTGCATCATATAGTTCTCAGTTCATTGTAATTCTCGTTTGGTAAAAATGGTCTTTTTCAGCATGCTGCATTTTGGAGGTTTATCTGAGCAGAGATTCAGAGCCGAAAGCTCCATTACCAGCCATAAAGTTGAGAAGTTCAAGAGTAGTTGCCACTTAAGTAACATCGTTAGCTCTTCACTCCTGTAACACATATTAAGTACCGTGACTGTCCTTTGTATAAATTGAGTATTTAGTCTAGAGATTCTGCTTTTGAGATTGACCATATTCCTTACTCTGTTTTGTATATACACACACTGTACTATTTGGACACCTTGAACATCTTGCATGGTTTAGAAATACGGCTTTCGGCGCTCATTGACTCCAACTCTTTATGGTGCAAATTCTATGTGTATCTCTTCCGATCTATAGCAAAACTTGCCACTTCTGTGTATTGTATCTAATATTTAACCACACATTAATACCACGCGCGATGGCGCGCGTATTACACTAGTATTACTATACCCTGCCGCTCGGCAGCCATTTATTGGATGTCTGGGTAGTTCGTAATGGAGTTTCCTTGGCCATTAGTCTGTTCCTGGCCTCTGGCTCATACTGAGTCTGAGCCCCATGCATAGCTCGTTCTATGGGCCTTGCGTGTGCTGGGCTTTAGGCTTTCCTTGCGGCGGGAAACAGAGATTGTGTCTCTCCAACAAATTGGATATACTTTGTATCTATATCTATACCTAATAATAAAGATGTAAAATTTCTCCGCGGTCTGGCGTTTCCTAACTAACTCTGTGAATGCAAATGTCTTGTATACTACAACCTCCTATTTTTATATATAGGGATCAGACACGAGTATATTTAAGGATCCTATTATAATTCAAATAGAATACGCCCGAGTAAGATGAATAGGAGTTCTAATCCTAATCCAAATCTAAATAGTAAGAGTAAAATGAATAGGAGTTCTAATCCTAATCCAAATCTAAATAGTAAAAGGCAAGAGCAGACATTTATTTCTAATTCTATATATATATAATTTGTGTTTATACAAGTTTTCAATAGCTCTTGTTTAGCATGATACAGAGTTCGATTCCAAAACCTATTGGGTCGCGTATATGATCTGAACTCGAAAACAACCAACTTTTCATACAATTTTTATTCCAACATGGCTCATGATGAAATATCTCCGAGTAGGATGAATAGGGATCCTAATTCTAATCCAAATCTAAATAGAAAAGAACATGTATTTAGCTCAGAAAATAGCAATTCAATGAGTTGACGATGAAAAAAATACAAAATATAGAAAATATGAATAAATATGTGAAGAATCATGGCCCTAATTAGTTTCGGTGATTAACGACAATTAGTGATTATTATGGCTAACGTGTGTTTTGCAGAGACTATGCGTAGCTTAGCCATAGTGATCAACACGAATGGGCATTAATGGTCATCACCCAGCCCCCAAGATGGATATTGTTTCGGATTTCAAAGAGACATGATGAAGACCCTAGAATGATAGGCTAAGTGTCATAAGGTGATGAAGGGCACTTAGAAATAGATAGGGCTTCTCTTTTGATCTTTGACCGTACTATTAAGAGGGGTTGAGACTAGTAGCTTGACTTAGGAAAGCTTCATGAACTAGGTGTGGTGCACACTTGTCTTCCTTAGCTCTAAGCAAGCCTATGTTGACCGTAAGATAGCCTAGAACAACTTCCGCATTCATTGTGACGAAAAACGAAGTTGAGAAGCCTGTTTTCTGGGCGACGGATGCTCCTGACGGAGGCGTCGGACGCTGTCCGTCGCGTCAGACGAAGGCATCGGACGCTGGGTGGTTAAGTTCGCAGCGTCCGTCGGCCTTCCAGTGGCCATGTGTTTCTGGCTAAGTTTTTCAGGGTCCGACGGACGCTGTCCGTCGGTTAGGCGTCGGACGCTTGGAGAGCGTCCGTCGACCTTCCAGTGAGGGTATTTTTCAGCCCAAGCCAGAGTGTAGCGTCGGACGCTGGTATGAGCGTCTGTCGCCCTTGTGACGGAGCATCCGTCGCTGGGAAATCGTGTCAGAGATAGCCGTTGGGCAGGGCGTCGGAGCGTCCGTCGCTGGGAAATCATGTCAGAGATAGCCGTTGGGCAAGGCGTCGGAGCGTCCGTCGCCTAGGCGTCGGAGCGTCCGTCGCCCAAACTTTGTGCAGAACTAGCCGTTGGGGCATCCGACGGAGCGTCCGTTGCCTAGTCGACGGAGCGTCCGTCGCCAACTTAAGTTGCCAGCCCGAGCTAGTTTTCTGAGGGGCTATTTATAGCTTCTCACACTTCTCTCCCACCGTGCTTTTTGCTCATTTTGAGTTGCTGAGTTTGTTGAGAAGGTTGGGAAGAGAGCAAGAGCCCTAGAGTGAGAGAGTGATTCGCAAATCCATCCATCCTCTCCTCTAGTTCATCCAAGAGTTTAAGTGTGCATCCTCTAGTTGTGAAGCTTGAGTGAGTCAAGCGAAGATCGAAGCTTGTTACTCTTGGTGATCGACATCACCTAGACGGTCCGGTGGTGCTTGGAGGAAGGTGATCGCTGGAGGATTGTCGGCGTCCCTTCTCCATCGACGATTGTGATCGGTTGTGGGCGATTCACCGAGCCGGAGTGGCGAAGAATCAGCCCGTAGAGAGCACTCATCCCTTGCGCGGGATTGAGGGGGAGCTATACCTTGCGAGGTGCTCCAACGAGGACTAGGGGGAGTGTCGACTCCTCGATACCTCGGCAAAACATCGCCGTGTCAAACATCTCTTTCCCTAGCTTTTTCCTTACCGCATTACTTTCCGCACTTGTCTTTCAATTCATACTAGAATTGTGTAGGAAGTTTTCGCTCTCTTTTGACTTGCTACTGCTTTCTAGCTAGGACACACAAGCGGTAGGCACTTGGGGGTCAATTGACTCTTTATAGGTTTGATTTTTGTCAAGAAAATTAAAAAGAGCCCAATTCACCCCCTCTGGGCATCTTGATCCTTTCAATATGCAATACTCCGTGTATTTTTAATTAATGTTCAGTTTTTTCTCCCGTTGCAACGTACGGGCATGTTTGCTATAATAATAATAATAATAATAATAATAATAATAATAATAATAATAATAATAATAATAATATTTATACCTATTAATAAAGAGGCAAAATTCCAGCCTCTTTTTTTTCCGTCCAGCCCATTCAATCTAAGCCTAACTGTCAGCCCACTCGTCTCGGCCCACTCTAAGCCTAACTGTCAGCCCACTCGTCTCGGCCCACTCGCTGAAGCTAACCACTTGCTCCATCTGGCCCACGGCCCACTCCAGCGAGGGCCGAGAAAAAGACCAAAAATTACTTAATGCAAGTAGGAATCGAACAGTGGTCTTCAATTTGGTAGCGTCCAAACTCTACAGACTAACCACCAAACCATAGAAGCTCTTGTGACAACTTGATAAACTTTATTTTATTTAGCGTTTGTAGAACCTTTAAACTTTTCCACAATACTCTCAAAATTTGCAAGACAACGTCGACGACACTCCCATGCAGCTGGCTAGGATCAACACTTTAGTTATTTTAATCAACTAAGTTCGTCTTTTACTTTATTTGATGCATGTATGGTGACTTTTTTTTGTATGAAAGGTGCTACTGGTTCATCTTTTTTTTGTTTACTCTTCTTTAAAAGGTGCTACTGGTTCAACTTTAATACATATCATATCATTACACTATATATGATTTCAATATAAACATTAGACACTCTCTAATATGTTGCCTAATAAATAGTTCTCACCACTAAGTTGTTTTTATAGCTACGATTAGAAATAAAACTTATTATTACTAGAGCCTAGATCAACCAACGGTTTTATCATCCAATCTACTCCCTCTATCCCAAATTATAAGACATTCCAAAAATCTTAGAGTCAAAGTATCTCAAGTTTGACTAAGCAAAACAATTGTATCTCCAATTTCTACATACCTATGAAATCAAGAAAAGCCTCTGCCATAATCATTAACTAACAGATTAATCGATGACAACTAACTACTTGTTGATTTTAATTAAGTATTAGAATTACGTTTTTATACATACCCATAAGAAAACATATAACTCACTATCTAACTCTTCTTTTAACACATAAAATAGTATGAGAACAAAAGAAAGAAATCTATCAAAATTGTATTTGAATTGAATACATACTTACACTATAATATTATTGCCAATATTAACTTATATAGTATGGATGTCATGGTCATTTATCGACTAAAACATAGCTTTATTTTTTTATATAAAGGGTAAAAAATAAATAGTCATATAACATTTCTACACCCATTTTTATTAATATAGATAGTTTTTCTTCTCTCCCGTTGCAACGCACGGGCATATATATACATATACATATATATATATATAATATAATATAAATAATAATAATATAATAATAATCTATACCTATTAATAAAGAGCCAAAATTTCAGGCTCTTTTTTTTCGTCCATCCATTTGTTTTTGTGTCCATCTCCCTTAACTATCGGACAATAAATAGTTTCTTCTGTACGGACAAAATAAAGACACAATAAAAAGGAAAAGAAAAAAGGACATGTTATGAACCAAAATTTCAGCCTATTTTTTGGTCTGTCCTTCCATATTTATTTATCCATGTTTTTATCACGGTTTATTTACGTATGCCTGTTTGAACTCCAAAACTGAATCGGATAAATAAAAAAGGAGCCAACAGCTAAGTGGGCCTGCAAGGCAGCAAGTGGCCCAGAGCCAGCTAAGTGGGCCTGCCAGGCAGCAAGTGGCCCAGAGCCAGGACGTTCTTTTTCCGGTTTTCCGTTTCCCTTTCATCTCCTTTTTTTTTTTGTCTGGTTCGTTTGAAGATGGCCCTGGCTAAACCTGCACATGAAATGTGCCATCGCTTTCCTCTCTTTTCATGAATTTTGAACTTTTATATATTTAATTAATATGTAACTCAATTTATTTTATAAAGATAAAATTTAATAAACAAAGTATTATGTATCTTCTAAACTTTGAACAATTCCCAATTAATAAATATTTCCATCCCTAAGTCATCAATGTAGTTTGATTAAAAATAAATTATTATTATAACATGAATCAATTCATGGCCTATGTCTAATCAGACTATAGGCTGTTTCAAACTTCGAACAATTTCAATAAATAAATATTTCCATCCCTAAGTTGTCGATGCAGTTTGATTAAAAATAAATTATAGTATTATAACATAAATGAGTTGATGCCTAATCAGACTATAAACTGAAATCTTGTTATATCGGTAAGACTCTCAACAACAGCTAACATGTAAAAATCGAGAGAGATCTCAGTTATACTTCATACATATCAATAGAGAGACCAATTATTGACAGGGTGACGACTAACACATTACCGACTTTAATAAGATTTAAAATTAGATGTTTTTTGGATAAAAAAAATCATGGAACTTGATATCTAATTGTATCAACACATGAATTGTATGAAAACTAAAGTTATATTTGATGTCATAAATTTTTATAGTTTTCTCTATAATTGTTGGTCAAACTTGAGATGCTTAATTTGGGATGGAGGGAGTATTATCGAACAAGTAAGATATTTTCACATGTGAATCGGGTCGATGACAACATATATTAAAATTGAGAAAGAAAAAAATTAATCCCCGTTGCAACGCACGGGCATATTTGCTAGTAATAATAAAGAGATAAAATTTCTAGCTTTTTTTCGGTCCATCCATTCTTTAGTTTGTCTCTCTCTAACTACCAGACAGTGGAGAGTGAGTACGATTCCAAAACCTATTCAATTGTGTATGTGACTCGGACTCTCACTGATTTTCCGTATGAAATCTATACTGACATGATGAATACCTACAAATTCTAATTTGAATCCAAATAAGTTCCTATTTCCGTGAGTGAGTCCTAATTTTTTTCTTTACTTGGCGACCACTAATCCACTCATGCATGTTTGATTCCGTTTTGGATTGGTTAGAGTCATGAATTTTTTCTTTGTTACGTGGCGGACTTTAGGTTGTTTTTATATTTATGGAAAATATATAATTAGAAATTATAACGTGCGCCATGTCAAAAAAAACAAATCAAACCAAGAAACGAAAAGGACACAGACTATGAGCAATCAAGTATACTGTGTAATCCGATCCGTAAATAAAATAGAACACAAACTATATATGTCATTGTTATTTTATTGTTCGATGTTAATTTATGTTATGGATATTAATTTATGTTATGAATGTCATGTTTTTATAAATATTTAGTAGTCTTTTTTTTTGTCGTTGCAACGCATGAACACATTTACTAGTATATATAACATAACTCCTTTGCAAGATCTCTTCCTTGCTACCGGCGGCCTCGAGAAGCAGAAAGCTAAAGCGGCCGATCTGTCCCTGTCCAAGCCGCGTGGTCGCTCTTCATCACCAGTTATATATAAAGCTGCTCTCTGCTCGCCTTTGTCTTTTGCAACCACTGCCTGCCTTTGGGTTCCTTGCTCCCAAAGGATAGCATTTACCGGGACACGGGACCCTTAATGACTCCCCAAACCGACGTGAACCAGCTCATCATCACTCGGTCGACTCTCAGTATACCTAGCTACCAAGCAAAGCAAAGCATAGTCACACAGCGAAGGTGATCGTCTGCGCACGAGAGACAGGGAGAGATCGAGATGGTGACGACGGACTGGGGTCCGATCATCGTGGCGGTGGTGCTGTTCATCCTGCTGTCGCCGGGGTTCCTGTTCCAGCTGCCGGCGAGGGTCAGGGTGGTGGAGTTCGGCAACATGGGCACCAGCGCACTCGCCATCCTCGTCCACGCCATCCTCTACTTCTGTATACTCACCATCGTGGTGGTAGCCATCGGCGTGCATGTATACACAACCAAACCGGATCCCGTAGAGTAATAAATCAAATTTGCGTGTGTTTTTCAGTTCTGCCGGCCGCTCTTGTTGTTTATTTTTTCAGTCAATATCGTCTGTGTATCATCTCTGCTGTATATGGCACCACATACAATACATACATACATATATAGACTGTATAGAGATTATCTTGCCTAGCTAGCGCGTGCCTTTTGTTATGTTTCTTGATTCTTCCAATCATTTCCTCCCCTCCAAATGAACACCGTACCATGGAGTAATTTATGTCATTACTAATTCGATTATTATGTATATCGATCCGTTTTAATTTGTGTGATATTTTGTATTCATATATATAGATAAAAAGCTAGTTTGAGAGATAAATATGGTCGAATAAATAATGCACATATATCTGTTGTGAATGTCGGCGGATAAACAAAGAAGAACACAACGAGACACAAGATTTAACGTGAAAAACCCCTCCAATGCGAAGGGGAAAAACCACGGGCGCCAGTCAGCAAACACTCCTCATTATTATCAAGAGTCGGGTTACAACGCCGTGGGACAGCTTACAAGAATAATGAATGACTTAATCTCGGTGGAACTCTAACGACGGGATTATGTACCATACCGCAGGGGGCCAGCCCCCCGCACAAGTCCGACCTTTGTCTTGAGATATGAATTTGGAACATCTTCAACAAACTTCACCTTAAGACAAATTCACCTTGTAGCATAAATCAACACCTCCATCCTGAACATAATAAAGAAAATACCACTGGCGCCAAATAGACTTTGAGGCTATTCCACTAAACCAACTAAGCTTGAGCACAACTCAAACTTAGCAACAGGAACAGGTTTAGTCATCATATCAGCAGGATTATCATGAGTACTGATCTTGCATACCTTTAACTTACCACCTTCCATCACATCACGAACAAAATGATACTTGATGTCAATATGTTTAGTCCTCTCATGGAATATCTGATCTTTGGTAAGATAAATGACACTTTGACTGTCACAGAATAAATTAATATAAGAATCAACTCCATACAGTTCAGCATACAAACCTTTCAACCAAGTTAATTCCTTGCACGCCTCAGAAACAGACATGTACTCTGCTTCAGTAGTAGACAATGCAACAATAGACTGCAATGTAACCCTCCAACTCACAGCACAACTGTCAACAGTGAACACATAACCAGTGAGAGACCTTCACCTGTCCAGATCAGCAACATAACCAGAATCCACATAACCAATAATTTCCTGTTCAGTTCTACCAAACTTCAAACAAGAATCTGTTGTACCTCTGAGATACCTGAAAATCCACTGAACTGCCCTCCAATGTTCTTTACCAGGATTAGACATATATCTACTAACCAAACTCATAGCATATGACAAATCTGAACGAGAGCAAACCATGACATACATCAAAGACCCAACAACACTAGAATAAGGAACTCTTGACATGTATTCAATATCTGCATCTTTGCTCCGGACCAAGCCTCCCTCGGCGACGGGCCTCCGCTTCGCTTCGTCAGAAGTCCGGCCTTTGTCTTGGGTTATGAATTTGGAACATCTTCAACAATATCAGACCCATTTACAGTATGCAAAATGGGACTCATTTTGTAGTCTGTACGTTCTTTCTCAGTACAAGTCAATCGGGTCAGTTTTGCGAAGTTCACAACCGTGTAACAGATTTGCATTGAAGCTAAGTATGTATTATATATTAATTCCAGGCCTCTAGCTAGCTGATCGACTACTGTCACTACTAGAGAACAGGCCTTTGGTCGATGTCCAAACTGAGTTTTAGTCTCGAAATTTTTTACGTTTGGGACTAATAGATCTTTAGTCCCGGTTGGGAACACCAACCGAGACTAAAGGATTTTCTTAGTCCCGGTTGGTGTTCCCAACCGGGACTAAAGGTCCAGAACATTTAGTCCCGGTTGATAATACTAACCCGGACTAAAGGTAGACCCTTTAGTCCCGGTTGGTGTTCCCAACCGGGATTAAACCCCTTTAGTCCCGGGTTGTTGTTCCCAACCGGACTAAAGGTCCCTCGATGTATGGTTCAAAAGTTAAGGATTCTATTTATTATTTTTTATATTATGTAGGTGGGGTGGTAAGCTCGCGCGAGGCTGTGCATAAGGTCTCGGGTTCGAATCTTGGGGGCGCAGTTGGGATGTGAGACATTATTTTTTTCTTTCACGAGAGGACCTTTAACCGAGACTAAAGGATAACACATTTAGTCCCGGAAACTAGGATGGGAGACATTATTTTTTTCTTTCACGAGAGGACCTTTAGTCCCGGTTGTGAGAACAAGGACTAAAGGATAACACATTTAGTCTCGGAAACGTAGTCCCGATTGGGAAAACTTTCACGAGAGGACCTGAACCGGGACTAAAGGATAACACATTTAGTCTCGAAAACGTAGTCCTGGTTGGAAAAACTTTCACGAGAGGACCTTTAGTCCCGGTTGTGAGAACCGGGACTAAAGGATAATACATTTAGTTCCGAAAACGTAGTCCTGGTTGGGAAAACCAGGAGTAAAGGCCCTTCCCAACTGGAATTAAAGGCTCTTTCTGTAGTAGTGTGTCTCTAATGTTGAGTGACACATATCTCTTCAGGCAATCCTTAAGGCATTATTGTGTACCAAGAGTGTAATTAAGTGATCCTTATGATGGGAATACACACCCTTTTGATAAGTTTTTGGTTGGATTATTGGGCACTACACATATATAGATTGAGCAGATTTTAGGAGACAAGACTCTTTATTTATTGACAGAAACATACTAAAAGAGATGGTATCTTCTAAAATGGCTAACGATTTTAAGAGGCGGTTGTGCCATTTATGAAGATACTTCATCATCTCAAAAATCCATTTGGGAGCAAAAAATCCACCACGAAAAATGAGGCATTTTTAAAGATGGACTCCTTAGAAGGTTATCTTTGTTAATTGGAGCCTAGTCCATTATATCATCTTCATTACCTATCACACTACCAATCCTAATTTTGGCTAGTGGAGATAAAAAACCCACTCCAGCAGACTACATACATACTAGGCCACCTTTAATTTGTTGGCCCTTCAAGGGCAACAGGCAACAGGTGTCTACCCATAACTTTTCGACAATGGTTTTCTCCCTGTTTCTTCGCATGCTCGTCTCGACACCAGTCACCACTGGCCTCTTCTTCCCCAGCCAAAGCCTCCTAGTGGATCACCACCGGCCTCTTCCCTGCCAACCCGATGCACCTCCTCACCGGTAGTTACTTCATGATTAGACAAAAATTACTAAATACAAACGAAACACTAAAATTTAAAATTTTGTAAACCTTTTGAATCTAAACAAGGCCTAAGATGAAATTTTCCGCCTCAACGGCTTCACGCTACAGTATTTATTTTTTGCAGTTCATTTGATGCCTCGAAATCTCAAACAGTTTGCTATAGTGCCGAACAGTGGTGCTATACGGTGTGTCTGATAAAGCTACTGTCTGTGTCAGATAGAGCAAGGCTAATAATACAACCAACAGCTGACTGTAAGGATTCTTTACAGCCTTCTCTCAGCCCACCTATATAATGGTTTGCTCTTTACTATGGATATAGTGTCAACTTGTCTCTTTCACAAACTTTCTTGGTTATTATGCCTGGTGGGTTGGCTGTAAGCTTACAACTCACTTCTCATCTCTTTTCTTTTCTCTCCTTCACGTCAGCGTTTGGCCAGTTGCAACCTTCTATTATACTTGTTCTAATCCGAAGCGCGAGCACTAAGAAACAGCAACTGAATCTTCAAAGGCCGGTCTTTATCATAGATAATAAAGTATATAATAAAGTATGGTGTGTTCGGCCAAGAGGAAGGGCATGTTTCATAATCCGGATCATTGGTCTTTTCGACCAATCCTAACATACTTTTCAGTTGCCACGAGCGAACATGCAGCATTCTATTGTTAAAATTGGCAGACACACAAATAGAATGACTGATAATCTAAAAAAAGCCTTCAATCAAGCTGAACAAAGACGTATCCCAAATTAATCAATCTGCAGGATATTTTTTTTGTTGATAAGGAACCAGAAGGATGGGATGAACCAGGAAATTTATACAGTTCTATAGGAGTATATTATACATTGATCCGATCCATTGATCGATTATTATATACAGAAGAAGTGTTCACTTCTTTTTTATTATACTATATATATATATATATATATATATATATATATATATATATATATATATAGAGAGAGAGAGAGAGAGAGAGAGAGAGAGAGAGAGAGAGAGAGAGAGAGAGAGAGAGAGATACGCCACGGTCACAGGATGGTGCATGCATTTGGGTTCTCCTCACAAAAAGCCTCCGGTGGATAGTTCGCTGGATACCCATACATGGAAGGACTGCAAGCATACGCCGGATACGGCTGTGGATACTGGTACCGCTGGTAGGGGTAATAATAATATGGTTCATAACAAGGATACGCCGGCGGGTAGTAGTAGCTGCGGTTGCTGAGGGCCATCTCAGGCGCCACCGTAACAACTCCGGCCGGCATCGGAACGGTGAACAGGCGATCGTCCTTGGTATGATTCTTCTCCAGCACGAGCCCGCCATCGCCATGGCCGTCGTCGCTCGGCTTCTCCGTTTCTGGGTCATTCTCATCTACATGCTCTTCCTGATCTTGTCCTCCTCCCTTGTTCTCCTCGTTTGGCTCTTCCTTCTTCTTCCCGTTCTGTCGACCGCCATTCTTCTTCTCCCCCGGTGATGGCTCATCTATCTTGCTCTCAGCTTCAACCGGTGGTGGCGCCGGCGGCGACCTTTTTGGTGATTTGAGCAAGAGATCATCCAGTGGCTCCGCCCTGATGATGGCAGCTTTCCTCCCCGTGCACTTGTGGATGAAGCCGACCAGTGTTGCCGGCTCCACCTTCCCCTTCACCATCATCTGTGAAGATTTGAGGTGCGGCACGGCTTCCTCCACACCTGATCATCATCAATCAACAAATCATGAATCCTCCTTGTTGCTGCTATATATATATATATATATATATATATATATATATATATATATATATGTAAGAGTTCACGCATCGATCAGTACGTACGTACCTGTAATCTTGAGTATCCTCCGTTTGATCTCCTCGCTGCAGCCGTCGCAGTGCAAGTTTATCTTCAGAACGGTAACCATTTCCTGGGTAATCATCAATCACAACACAAGATATAGTAGTAAGGTAAGAAAAAGGCAGAGGTAAGTACGGTGTAAGTAACAAGCTGTTGAATTTGGAAGAAAGGTTGAACAAATTAATTGAAGTAGCAGTGTACTGCACTGCACTGTAAAGTATACCATGTCCACTGCCTCCGGTAACTCGTTCGCTGTGTCCTTCGTGTTTGCGTCGTCTTTCTTGTTGGTGTCTCCACCCTTACTCTTGGGCACTGACGGCGGCGGTGGCAGTTTGTCCGGCGACGACGGGCTCACCAACACCGCCTTCTCCCCGGTCTTCCTCTGCACGACCTGCACGAGCTCCGTCGCGCTCTCCACCGCCCTGCGGCCCCTCACGACCACCGTGTTGGTCCGGCTGTCCACGGTCACCTCTCCAACACCTTTCCATTATTCATTATTCAGTACAGTAATATAATGGCTCTGTGTGTGTGTGTCCGGCCGATTGTTTTTGCTAGCTAGGAGTAGTATTTATTACCCTCAAGGCGCTGTAGTGAGCGGCGCAACTTCCTGGCGCAGCCGTCGCAGTGCACGGGCGCCCTTATCACCAGCTCCTGCTCCTCCCCGGCCGCTACGTCGCCGGCACCTTTCCCGGACGACGCCTTCTCTGCTTGACCTGCAGTTCCACCATCAGCCGTCGTCGTCCCCTGTGCCGTCCCCGTCCCGAACGTACGTTCGTCATCACGCACGCGAGAAAACAGCGGAGTGTACGTGTTAATTAAGGGAAACATCGATCCACACAGACTTCACTGCGCATCAAACGAAGATCAGTCTCCTCATCGTATCGTACGTACCTTTGCCATGGGCGGATGGGTGGCGTTGTACGTGCGTGCTTCGCTGCTCCTTCTGGCCGGATCACTAGACGATGCGTCTGGAGCTGGAGATACATATATGTATATATAATATAATAATATATGCAGCCGTACGTGCACAGTTCGAGGAGTTGGCGTGGAGAGCGGCGGACGTGCCACGGTGTGGGGCGCCGCATGCCTGCCTGCTGCTAGAATGGGCTGCGCCATCATATCGATCTGCTCGGCGCTGGATGCGAACGCGCGCATCGCACTTTGGCGCCACCTGCGGCGTGTCCGCGAGCGCGCCACCTTTAATTTGCCAGAGAAGCGGCGCTCTGATGAAAGAAAAAACTCGTCGGAGCTCGGTGCATATCCTCACCAACAATGGATCTTGTAGCCTAGCTAGTACGGCATTTATGTTGACCGAGAAGATTGTAGGTGAGAGGATATGATGGACCGATGGAGGGAGAGGAGAGGAGAGGAGAGTGTCGAGTCCTGTTGGTCTATTTACTAATGATGTAGAAAATTACTGTTCCTCCAAAAGTCCATTCATATTTATTTTCTTATTATGGATATGGTCTAATAATAATTAAGTTCATGACATATAAGACATTAAGATCATCCTCAATGAGAGTTTTATGACATAGTTTCATACACAACCATATTTTAGAAACAATGTAAAGGAGTTTCATTCCCATGAAACATTCTCTACTTCAATGAAACTATTATCACCCCTCTCTTCATTAATATAGTGTTACATCAGCATATTTAATGTCTATGAAACTTTGATGAAACTTCACTGAGATTGGCCTAACTACTACAACCAACCGCAGTACGAATCATTTTTCAAAAATCATAAATCAAACAAAAAAATATAATAGCAAAACAAATAATAATTTGGGAAGGAACCATGCATGCCACACTCGTACACCATCGCCAGTCATAAATCACGCGACATTAGGCCAGTCTCAATGGTGTTTTATAAAGGGTTTCATGCACATTAAATGGGGTGCCACATCAACAGATTTGCACTTTGAAGAATCATGGTCCCTTGTCTTTAGGCGATTAACGACAATGCTAGGTCACTATGACTAACGTGTGTTTTGCAGAGGCAAAGTCAATTGAGTTAAGTCATTAGTGATGCTAGATGAATGGGCTTAATGGATATTTATGTCCCCAAGATGGAAATTGTTTCGGTTTTCAAAGGATGATGATACAAGTTGAAGACTATGCTAATTCTTAGTGTCATGAGGTTGAGAAGGGCACTAAGTATAGACTAGGTCTTTGTTTTTCCTTTGATCGTACTAGCTATAAAGGGGGGTATAAGGTTAGTAGCTTGGCCTAGGAGAGTTTGGGAATGTCGGTGTATGCACATTTGTCACAACCTATCCTAGAGACCCTACAAACAGCCCTTGAGATGGTAGGAGCAAAACCCCTTCAAAAGACTTAGTGAAACAAGGTGAAGAAGAGGGTAAAAAAGGCTCCAGACCAGATTACCTAGGAGGCTCCGGACCATTGCAAGTGGTCTGGTGGTCCTGCCTTAGGCAGAGCTCTGAGGAAAGTGCTCCGGACCACCTGTCCGGAGGGTTCCGGACTAAAGGAAGTAGTCCGGTGGCCACTGTGTTCTTGGGCGAGTCCCAAAAGGGGCTTCGGACTAGTTCGGTTGGTTGTCCGACGGCTAGTCCGACGGTGCTCAGCAGAAGATCAAAAGCACTCAGTATGTACCTAGGCTCCGGACCAGAGGCTCCGGACTAGGCCCCGGACTATTGCAAGTAGTCCGGTGGTCCCTGTTTCAGTGCAGTTTTGGTTCTGCCTATGTGCTCCGGACCACAAGTAATGGTCCGGTGGCTACGCAGAAAAGAGAAAAAGTATAAAACGGCTAGTTTTGGAGGTGGAGACTATTTATAGTTGCCCATTTCGTCCAAGTGAGCACTCTTGACCATTGTTTCAGCTGGAGGAACCTTTAGAGAGTTCTTGGTGAGCTAAGTGCCTAGTGAGGAAGAGATTTGAGAATCCTAAGCTTGTTCTTCCTCCCTAGTGAGATTAGGAGTGACATTTGTGCATCCATCCACCTTCCTAGCCTTGAGTGGGTCAAGTGAAGGTCTTGTGCTTGTTACTCTTGGTGTTTGACATCACCTAGACAGTTTGGTGGTTATCGGAGGAAGGTGATAGCCGGAAGAATGTTGGCGGCCCTTCTCCAAGCTTCTGTGATCGATTGTGGGCGATTCACCGAGCCGGAGTGGCGAAGAATCAGCCCGTAGAGAGCACTCATCCCTTGCGCGGGATTGAGGGGAGCAATACCTTACGAGGTGCTCCAACGAGGACTAGGAGAGAGTGTCGACTCCTCGATACCTCGGGAAAACATCACGTGTCAAGAATTCTCTTTCCCTAGCTCTTTACATTTCCGCATTACCTTTCCGCTTTGTTCTTTCATTTCCTACTAGAATTGCTTAGGTTGTCTTTCATTTCCTTGGCTTGCTATTGCTTTCTAGTTAGGACACACTTTGCGGTTGGCACTAGGGGGTGATTGACATTGTTAGGTTTTAATATTGCTTTAGAAATTTAAAAGAAGCCCAATTCACCCCCCGCCTCTTGGCCATCTTGATCCTTTCAATTGGTATCGGAGCTTGGTTGCTCTCAAATTAGGCTTTACCGCCTAGAGCAAGATGTCCCATGGGGATGGACCCCCTCCCATGTTCGATGGAGACGACTTTCCTTATTGGAAGGTTCGTATGGAAGCCTATCTAGAGGCCATTGATGCCGGCGTTCACTAAGCCGTTACTCTTGGTGGTTCCGTGTTCGCCGAAGATCCTTACTATGAGAAGAACAATGCTAAGGCTAAGAACATTCTCTTCCGAGGCATTTGTAAGGATGTGTTCAACCGTGTGCGGAATTGCAAAACCGCACATGAGGTTTGGACGAACATTTGTGCTCTACACGAGGGTACCAAATGTGAAAGAGAAGAGCACTATCACCTCATCATTGCTAAGATGAACTCTTTCACCATGCTATCTCATGAAAATGCTAATGAAATGTATTCTCGCTTGAATGTGCTTGTAGAGGAGTTGAATGGCCTTGGGCTCAGCCAAATGACACCGACCGATGTGGTGCGCAAGATACTTTGTGTATTGCCAATTGACAAGTATGGCCACATCGTCACGGTCCTTCATCAAGGCGATCTCTCCGCATCTACACCAACACAAGTGTTGGGCAAGATCAATGCTCATGAGATGTACATGAAGATCAATGATGGTGGTTCATCCTCCTCCAAGAAGAAAGAGAAGGAGGAGAAGGACTTGGCTCTCAAGGCATCTTCCAAGGAGAAATGCAAGATACAAGTTATGTATGGGAGCTCAAGTGAAGAAGATGAAGACAACATCGCTCTTATGGTGAAGAAGACCACCAAGATGTTGAAGAAGCTAAACAAGAATGGAGTCAAGTTTGACTCAAAGAATAAGAAATTCTTCACAAGCTCTTCAAGGAAACCAATCTCCCAAATGAAGTGCTACAATTGCGACACTCTTGGTCATCTAGCTCATGCTTGCCCCGAAGAGAAGAAAGATAAGTTCAAGAACAACAAGTTCAAGAACTTCAAGAAGAATAAAGGTGGCAATGATGACTCAAGTGATGATGACAAGAAGCAAGGCAAGCCATACAATAAGAAGAACTTCAACTTCCACAAGAAGAAGAAGGATGACAAGGCTTACATTGTGGGTGATTGGCTCACCGACATTGAGGATACTAGTGACTCCTCCGATGATGAAAGTGAATATGAGAAGGTGGCCGCATTGGTAATTGGTTCTTCTATTCCACCGTCACCTCCTCCTTCATCACCGGGCTCATCCTCTACACACCTATGCCTCATGGCTAAAGGTGACAAGAAGGTACAAATAGAGGATGATGATGAGAGTGGTGACTCAAGTGGTAGTGATAGTGATGATGAAGACACACCATCCTATGATGAGTTAATTAAAATTTGCAACAAGTACTCTAGCATCATTAGGAGGTACAAAGGTAAAAATTACAAACTCCAAGACATCAAAGATAACTTGCATGCTAAGCTTGACACCTTGACTAGTGCTAATGATGATTTGAAGCTTGAGATTAACTCTCTCACATCTAGCACTAGAGAGCTCAAAGGCTCTCTTAAGCAAGCTAATGAGAAACATGATAAGCTTGAGAGGTCAACACAAGAGCTCCACACAAGGTATAACTTGCTAAAAGATGACTACAACAATGTCAAGCAAGAACATGGCACACTAGTGGTAGCAAATGAATTTCTTAATCAAGATCTTGCTACACATGTTGCTACTAACCCGTGTGCTAAGTGTGATAGTGCTACCTCTTGTGATATCTTGGTTGATGATGTGGCTCTTGAGCAAAGTGCTAAGTGCAAGGGCAAGAGAGTTGTTGAAGCCTACAATTTTGATGACTATGTCAAGATGAGAGAAGAGAACTCAAAGCTCAAGGAAGAGCTAATCACTCTCAAGTCTAACAAGCCAATTGTCATCAAGCCAGCTCAAGAAGAAGACAAGGATGCTATCACCTTGATCACCTCTCTTAAAGAAGAAATTGCAAAGCTCAAGAGTGACAAGACCAAGCTTGCTAGTGGGTTTGAGAAATTAACCAAGGGTCACAACCTTCAAAGTGAGCTCTTGATGAACACCGTCGTGAAGAATGACAAGACCGGTATTGAGTTCAAGGAGAACCAAGTGATGAAGGCAAAGGTCAAGATTGAGGCCAAGAACTATTACAAGAACAAGAACAAGTACAATGGCTACAATCAAGTGTACTCAAAGCCCAAGCCAAGAAGATGATTTGAGTGTGGTCAAGTGGTTCATTTCGCTTATGATTGCAGGACTCAACCACCCAAGACCTTGCCCAAGCACACTAGGCCATTTTCTCATGATGCTCACTATGTCATCAAGAAGGACAACAAGGGTAGACCACTAGTAGTGTTTCTTGGTCCACCAATGAAGAACAAGCCTAGAGTTCTTTGGGTTGCAAAGGAGTTGGTTACCAAGGCAATGGGCCCCCGCTTTGAGTGGGTTCCCAAACAACAAGCTTAACTCCAAGTTGCTTGTGTGTAGGTGAACTACAAGACCGGTGGAAGTCATTGGGTGATTGATAGTGGTTGCACTCAACATATGACCGGTGACTCCCGGATGTTCACCACACTTGATGAGGATTGCTCAAGTCAAGACAAGATTAACTTTGGGGATAATTCAAAGAACAAAGTTCAAGGCTTAGGCAAAGTGGCTATCTCTCAAGATCAATCAATTTCCAATGTCTTGCTAGTGCAATCTTTGAGCTTCAACTTGCTATCGGTTGGTCAATTGTGTGATCTCGGATTCCAATGTCTCTTCACTCCAAGTGAGGTTGTTGTGACCAAGATGGATGACTCAACATTGATAGTCAAGGGATTCCGGCACAACAACTTATACTTAGTGGACTTCACATCCAATGAGGCTAGTTTGCAAACTTGTCTATTCTCGAAGAATTCTTTGGGTTGGCTATGGAATAGAAGATTAGCTCATGTGGGCATGTCAACTTTGAAGAAGCTTGTCAAGAAGGAGATGGTTAGAGGAATCAAGGATGTTGTGTTTGAGAAGGATAAACTTTGTAGTGCATGTCAAGCCGGCAAGCAAGTGGCAAACACTCATCCAACCAAAGATTTCATGTCAACCTCAAGAGTCCTAGAGTTGCTACACATGGATCTATTTGGCCCTACCACTTATGCTAGTCTTGGAGGAAATCTCTTTTGCTTGATGGTAGTGGATGACTACTCTCGGTACACTTGGGTGTTCTTTCTTCAAGACAAGGGAGAGACTCAAGCTATATTCAAGAAGTTTGCTACAAGAGCTCAAAATAAATTTGATGTGAAGATCAAGAAGATTAGAAGTGACAACGACACCGAGTTCATCAACACAAATATTGAGGACTATTGTGATGAAGTGGGGATCAAGCATGAGGTATCCGCCACATATACTCCACAACAAAATGGTGTTGTAGAGAGGAAGAACCGAACACTCATAACTCTAGCAAGGTCTATGATTGATGAGTACAACACTCTGGAGCAGTTTTGGGCGGAGGCCATCAACACCGCTTGCTATGCGGCAAACCGCCTCTTCGTTCAAAGGCTATTGAAGAAGACCCCCTATGAGCTTGTCAACGGGAAGAAGCCGGATATTTCATTCTTCCGGGTGTTTGTTTGCAAAGTGTACATCTACAAGAAGAGCCAAAACTTGGGTAAATTCCAACAACAGTGTGACATTGGTTTTCTTGTTGGATATTCACTTAAATCCAAGGCATACCGTGTATTTAACAAAGCCACCGGCTTAGTTGAAGAAACATATTGAAAGGTCTAGATATGGCTAGAGGGGGGTGAATAGCCTATTAAAATTTTCTACAACAACGCTTAGGAAAACTTGTTAGAATAAAACACGACGTAAAGCAAGTTTACGCTAGCACTAAGGTTAGGAAAGCCACCTACCAATTCTAGCTACTAGCAAGATAACCTATGTCACACACAAGAACTAGTGAACTAGGGCTACAAGACTAAGCTTCACAAGACAAGCTAGAATCTCTACTTTGCAAGAATGTAAAGAATGTAAGAGCAAAGCTAGAGATAGGAAGGTTATACCGCCTCGGAGAGAATATCAATCAAACAATGGATGGCCAATCAATCACAAGATGAATCCTCGGTAGAGAGACAATGAGACACAATATTTTTTACCGAGGTTCACTTGTTTGCCAACAAGCTACTCCTCGTTGTAGCGATTCACCTCCTTGGAGGTTCACGCGCTAATTGGCATCACACGCCAAACCCGTCACCGGGTGCCGCAAAACCAACACAAGATAGGGATCCACAAGCTACGAGCAATCCACTAGAGATACCTTTTACGAACTCCCGTGGGGAAGGTTCAAGAACCCCTCACAATCCACCGATCGGAGCCGGAGACAAACACCTTCCTCCGCTCAATGATCCTCGTCGCTCCAAGCCGTCTAGGAGGTGGCAACCTCCAAGAATAACAAGAACTCCCGCGGCGACGACGATCACCAAGTGCCACTAGTATGCAATCAATGAGCAATGCACTTGGATTCACTCAATCTCTCATGAATATTTCAAATATGCTTAGAGGGATGAGTGGTGGAGCTTCTCACAAATGAGCACAAGTGTGTGAGTGAATAGAATGTGCAACAAGTGCCCCAAAGGGCCAGCCATACAACTATATATAACATCCACTCACAACTAGACGTTTTCCCACTGAAAAACGCTTTCTGCGCCACCTCCGGACGCAAGGAACAATGGGGGGTCCGGACCATCAGCAACGTCCGGATGCCCCCACACCGCAGAGACAGCCCCTCTGTTTCCACCTCCGGACGCAGCCTCCGGTCGCTCGCAACGAGCAGTCCAGACCAACGCGACTGCGTCCGGTCGCCTGCCATTCAAACGGCTCTTTTCCCGCTCGCACCCCAGCACGCCACGTGGCTCCGGACGCACAGAACAGTGCGGGTCCGGACCAACGCCTCCAGCGTTTGGAAATTTCTTCCAGAGAACCCGAGAGCTCCCTTATCTCCTCTTATCCTCCGGATGCAAGTCCGGCTCTCAGTCCGGACCATCACCATTGTTCAGATCAAAGCACACAGAACCAATAGAGAGCGCACTGACTCCGGACGTGCGTCCGGAGCCCTGCGTCCGGACTAACAACAACGTCCGGATGCCTCTCCTCAACGCTGCCAAGCTAGGGTATGCCTCCGGACCCATCTACGATGGTCCGGACCTGCCACACAGCCTGCGTCCGGACCTCTTCTGCTGTCCAAAACACTTTGCCAACTTCACTCCAACTTCTTCCAAGCTTCCAAGGGCGAACACTAAGTGATCTCAACACTTGTGCACGTGTGTTAGCTTTTAGTTCACATTTATCTTGGAATTAGTTGGTTAAAACACTAGTTCAATTGATTTTAATGCAATGCAATGAACCTAGTGGCACATGATAACCGTAATCATTCGCAAGAGCTCCCTCCTTGATAGTACGACTATCTATCCTAAATGTGAGCACACCCTCTATGGTGTCTTGATCACCAAACCGAAAATGGATTCCTATTTCACCTTTGCCTTGAATCCTTTTCCACCTTCCTTTGCACCATCATGCTAGAGCCTTGCCATCATCACCTTTGATTCATTAGCTCCATCACATGGCATGTACCAACCTATCTTATGATTCACACTTAGAGATCAAGGTTAGTACTTAGGTAGTTTTCATCAATTACTCAAAACCAAACACATGGGGACTCTCACGTATGACTTGGAGTTTGATGAAACTAATGGCTCCCAAGGAGCGCTTGAGGATATTGATGTAGGTGATGAACCCTTGAGGGAGGCAATGAAGAACATGCCAATTGGTGCTATCAACCCGCAAGTGGTGGAAGAAGTAGAAGATGATGGAAATCAAGATCCTTCTCCACCTCACACGCCTCAAGTTGAAGAAGATCAAGTGAGGGAAGCTCAAGAAGATACCTTCATCCCTCAAGATCAAGCCGAGGCCGAAGCAAGCAATGTTGAAGCACCACATCCCCCTCCTCAAGCTCATGATAGAAGACCAACACCTATTCTTCAAGCTCACCCTCATGAACAAATCATAGGGAGTCCATCAATGGGAGTTATGACTCGCTCTAGACTTGCATCTTATGTTGAACATCACTCGTTTGTTTCCTTTGTTGAGCCTACTAGTGTTGAGGATGCACTTGCGGATCCGGATTGGGTGAATGCCATGGATGAAGAACTCAACAACTTCACCCGGAACCAAGTGTGGACACTTGAAGAAAGGCCAAAGGGTGCAAGAATCATTGGCACCAAGTGGGTGTTTTGGAACAAGCAAGATGATCAAGGCGCCGTTGTGAGGAACAAGGCAATATTGGTGGCAAAGGGGTTCTCTCAAGTAGAAGGACTTGATTTCGGAGAGACCTTTGCCCCGGTTGCAAGACTTGAAGCCATCCGTATACTTTTGGCGAATGCTTCACATCACAAATGAAACTCTTTCAAATGGATGTGAAGAGCGCCTTCTTAAATGGTTTCATCAATGAACTTGTCTATGTCTCACAACCTCCCGGGTTTGAAGATCCAAACTTGCCTAACCATGTTTATAGGTTGTCCAAGGCTCTCTACGGATTGAAGCAAGCTCCAAGGGCTTGGTATGAGAGGCTAAGGGACTTCCTACTCAAGGAGGGCTTCAAGATCGGGATCGTCAACACAACACTATTCACCAAGAAGCTTAATGGAGAAATCTTTGTTTGCCAAGTATATGTCGATGACATTATATTTGGGTCAACAAACCAAGATCATTGCAAGGAGTTTGGTGACATGATGTCCAAGGAGTTCGAGATGTCCATGATTGGCGAGCTCACCTTCTTCCTTGGCTTCCAAGTGAAGCAATTGAGGGAGGGCACCTTCATATCTCAAGAGAAGTACACTCATGATCTACTCAAGAAATTCAAGATGGAGGAGAGCAAGCCAATCAAAACCCCAATTCCTACTAATGGATACCTCAACCTTGATGAGGGAGGTAAACCAATTGATCAAACTCTCTATCGTTTGATGATCGGTAGTTTACTTTACCTCACCGCATCTAGGCCGGATATCATGTTTAGTGTGTGTATGTGTGCTAGGTTTCAAGGAAGCCCTAAGGAGTTGCATTTATGTGCGGTTAAAAGAATCCTTAGGTACATAAGACACACCCCTAGCATTGGCCTTTGGTATCCCAAAGGAGCTCCCTTCCAACTAGTTGGCTATTCCGATTCGGATTATGCCGGGTGCAAGGTTGATAGGAAGAGTACCTCTGGAGGGTGCCATTTGCTAGGAAGATCACTTGTTTCTTGGTCCTCTAAGAAGCGAAATAGTGTGCCATTGTCAACCGCCGAGGCGGAATACATTGCCATGGGAGCAAGTTGTGCACAAATCTTATACATGACCCAAACACTTCTTGATTATGGCATTGTTTTAAAAGATGTTCCACTCTTGTGTGATAATGAAAGCGCCATAAAGCTTGCTAACAACCTGGTTCAACACTCTCGCACCAAGCACATAGATATTCGCCATCACTTTCTTAGAGATCATGTGGCTAGGAAAGACATTACACTAGTTGGAGTTAAGAGCGAAGAGCAATTGACGGATATCTTCACTAAACCACTCGATGAAACAACCTTTTGTAGGTTGAGAAGCGAGTTAAATGTGCTTGATCACTCAAACTTCACTAAAAAATGAGATTGTGTGAACCATGCATTCATATGTCAAATAACATGTTTAATCTATAGTAATGCACATAGGCTTCGCTAACGCGGTTGAGATAACCGCCCTTAAAGCGTGTGACAAAGCTTAACCGCGGTTTAAACTTGCAAGCAACCTAGATTCAAATTCCTTAATGCATTGCATTTGCATGTTTGTTGCTCGTTGCTTTCTTTTTGGTTAAGTTTGATCATCCTCTAGGTTCGTCACTTAGGGGGAGCATTCAAAGCTCTAGTTGTTACTAATACCCCTCTTGTGCCCCTATGGTGATCCTTGGTGCTTTATTGAACTATTTTCTTAAGAAAACTAATTCTAGCCTATGTCAAACTATTTCTAAAATTGAGGGTTTGAGAGATGGTTCTTATGCCAAGTTCAACAAGTGTTTCTTTCTGCTCTTTTGTGTTGGTACTTGGCTAAGAGAAAAGATTGGAGAGAAAAACAGGAAAATTCAAAGCAAAACAAGCTCCAGACTACCCTCCGGACAACTTTCCATAGTCCGAAGCTACCCTCCGGACCAGAGTCCGGAGCCTGGTGTCTTACTGTTGCTTCAAACTCATCTCCAAGTCAGCCGTCGGACCACCTCCGATAGTCCGACGCTCATCCTCTAGACCAGAGTCCGGAGCCCTGGCACTCCTTGCATGAATTCTTCCAACTTAGTAAAATCCATCGGACAACCTGTCTGGTGCTCCTCCGGACCATTCTTCATTGGTCCGGTTCGCTGGTCAGCTCTCAACAGTTTCACTCAAACACCTCCGGACTACCTGCAATAGTCCGACGGTGTCCTCCGGAC
Organism: Microstegium vimineum; assembly: GCA_022036555.1. NCBI lineage: Eukaryota > Viridiplantae > Streptophyta > Magnoliopsida > Poales > Poaceae > Microstegium > Microstegium vimineum. Next base: position 18,027,921 of record CM039119.1, read on the forward strand.
CAGAGTCCGGAGCTTGGGTGTTCCCTGAGTAAATCACGCCTCAACTCGTCGGACCACCCTTCGAACCCCCTCCAGACTATTGCAAGTAGTCCGGAGCTCATGCTTCTCGTGTTTTACCCCCGTGGGTCGACTATTCAGCAGGCAGTTTCTTTTCCCCCCATCCGTACACTGCGCCGCCGCTCTCGCACCGCCGCCACCCTCGCACTTGCCCGCGCTATTTTCTCCGCCGGTGAGCCCTTGCTGGAGCTCCGCCGTGCCTCCCCTGCTCCACCGCAACTCCCCTGCTCTGCCCACGTCTTCCCCACAGCAGAGCAGCGCTACCGCTCATCAGCCGCCAGAAGCGTCACCGCCATCGCCGCACGCCGCTGAGGATCCCCCATGACGGCGACCACAACTTCCACCTCACTCTACTCCTCCACCCTACCCTTCCCAGCTAGGGTTTACCCCTCCAATCACCAGCCACAAAGACTCTTCCCTAGGGTTTCCCCAAAACCCTAGGTATTGGTTTTCGACGTTTCGTCCATTGAATCCGTTTCGTCGTCGTCGTCATCTCGTCTCGGCCTAGGGTATGCCTTTGATCATGGTTTTAGCGTTTTATCTAGCTTATGATCACGTCATGCCTTAGTCGATATTCCTTGCAAAATCCATGTATTAGCTCCCATTCAATGCATTCCAAATCACTAAATCATTCTCGCTAATTGTAATTCACAGTTGGTGATACCCCTTGTGGAGTTTAGCTCAGAGATTGGATTTCTTTGATTAGTACGCTCGCTTACCTCAGGTACCTTGGTAGTTATTCATTCCATTCTTATCTAAAATGCTTGCTTCCATACGGTATCTCATCTCTAGCGTTTATATATATGCTTATATACACCTATCTATTCCTTCTAGCAGCGTCAGTGGCAGTGAAACTCGGGGTAAAGCTCGCGAGTATGGATTGAGGCAAAGCCTCAGAAGGACCAATCCAGTGGCTTGGCATAGCCCTCTGTCAGAGTTTGCTTGAGATTGTCAATGACTATTCTTATCAGTTGACAGTTGGGCAGTGGTTTCTGGCAGTTTCTCTTGACAGTGTGACAGTGGTTCTTTGATTATCAGAGATGGGTCATGCTCCTCTTGTCAGTGGCTCTGGTGGTGATGATACTCCTCCCCCTCGTCGTCCTCCTAAGGACAAGGGGAAGAAGCAGCTAGTTGAGAAGCCTAAGAAGAAGAAGCGCAAGCTTACAGAGGCAGAAAAGGCTGAAGCAATGGCAGATGTAGCAGACCGCGCAAAGCGAGGTGGTAGCCGGGGCTCAGTCCGGATCGGCTCCCCTCCGCGGGTTCTACCGTCAGTGTCAAAGACAGTTGCTTCTCCAACACCAGCATAGTATTTAGATCCTGCTGATGAGGTGCTTGCAGTACCACTTGTGGACCGTTCTACTCGCTGTGTCACTCGCTCTCAGCCCGCTCGGCCACCCTCTCGTGCTGCGGCTCCGAAGCGTGGCGACCATCCACCACATGCAGCAGACACTGCTCCCACTCCAGCTCCAGAGCCTCTAGTTCACCTTGACTTGAGGAACATTACAACGAAGCAGGTTTGGAAGCTTCAATTCGTTGAGCTTGAGCAGTGGTGTCCTGATCATCGTGATCCCAGAGCGTCACTGGGTTGGCATACCCCGCTTATGGAGGACTTCTACCAGGCAACACAACTCACCAGCATCCAACTCCGCCCACACAGAGTCTGCTCCTTGGAGAGCATAGTGGCGATAGCTGGAGAGGAGATCCGCCCCTATCTCATGTACCTTCCGGGACTCGCCAACCTTCTTGGTCGTTCCAACACCTACATTGAGCGATGTGGGAGAGATTTCTATGCTTCAGTTTGGATCGATCCTACTCACCGCTTCTTGCAGTATACTTTCAGAGGTCGTCCGTACAAACTTTACTTGACACAGATCCGCGAGTCACTCCACCTCACCACCTCAGACTATTACATTCATGATGATTGCTATAGAGGACTTTAGTTGCCACGCCATGCTCGAGGTGGACTCACTCCTTCAGCTCAGACCATAGCTCCTATCTTCAGGTAGCCATTTGGGGAAGGTAGTCCACGCACTGTAGCAGAGCTCACTCCCCTCGCTCATCGCTTGAACGAGGTACTCCGTCGCACCTTGTTGCCTCGCACCAGTTACAAGGAAGGTCTGACTAACCTCCAGCAGTACGTGCTTCTCACTCTTGTCACTTAGACGCCTTTCGACATTGCAGACTTTATAGTGGCAGAGATAGAAGATGTTGTGGCAGATGGCTTGAGAGCTAGGCGACATATGCCCTATGCTCACTGGATCAGTTCTATTCTAGCTATGAGGCTTGCGGGGTCAAACCCCAAAGTTCGAGATCTGATTGATCAGTCACTGGATGTCTTCCCAGAATACAAGATTCTATCTTCATTTGATAGTCGTTTGGGCAGCCGTGTGCTTCGTCAGGTCAGACTCCGGACTGCACCGGCAGATATGGGTGATGTGGACGCTCAGGATGAGGCCATTCGAGGCATTCAGCAGCAGGAGCTTGAGAACTTAGAGGCTCAGGAGGCAGAGGGTGCAGTTGACACCTCTTCGGACAGTTTTGACGCCAACTACCAGCCTATTCCCACTATGCCCCCACGCACACACGACTCAGAGGCTGGTGGTCCGGGCTCTGCTACATATTCCCTAGCTATGAAGATTCTTGATCGTATCTCAGAGCAGCAGGGGTCTCTGGTGACAGCTGTTACACAGGTCCAGCAGAGGCAGGATGAGACGCAGAGACAGATGATGCAGATGCAGCTAGAGTCCCAACGCTTACAGCTTCAGACTCAGTAGATTCAGGCTCAGAACATGGCCTTCATGGCCCATATGATGAGATGGACTAGTGCTCCTCCGCTTGAGTTCCCAGCTGCTCCACAGATTCAGATAATGAGTCAGTCTCAACCGTCAGTTGCACCGCTACAGGCAGTTGGCCCTTTCCTAGCTCCTCAGCAGTCAGTTGGTCCTTTAGTGGCCCCCTCTATGTCAGTCGGTCCTTCAGTCACACCCACCCCAGCTGTACAGTCCAGTGGACTTCAGGGTGCCGGTTTGACCACACCTTTCCAATCGTTGGCGACACAGGTCACTCAGTGGTTGGACACCCTTGGCCCATCGCAGCAGTTCACTCCCCTCACTACTGGTTTCACACCGATGTCAGCTTCTTTGGGTTTGACTGCTCGTGACCTCTCCGCGTCTTTCAGTGACATCACCAGCTAGCCGTCCCCCACTGCAGAGCAGATAGCAACAGAGCTTCAGACGACCGAGCTAGCCACTCCGACAATGGGTCAGCACCGCTCCTCAGTCGCTTTGTCTGAGGCTACACACGACAGCCGGGTTCCAGCAGTTTCTACTCCTCCCGGTGCTATCGTGACTGATGCCACAACCGTTACTTCCTCGCCTATTCAGCCTAAGCAGCCAGCTCCAGAGGCACCGACAGAGACAGTGGCAGTTGATCCTACTCCAGCTCCAGCTACAGTTCCAGACTCTTTAGAGGCCGAGGTAGCTGGCACGTCAGCTCCTGTTCCCCAAACCGCTCCGCTTCCAGCTTCATACACTCAGGGGGAGGATTCAGATGATGAGGCTTACCTATCATACTTTTGAGTGCTCGATCGTTCCACGACTGCTTCCACTCCGCCTCCAGACGCTTAGTTTTGGTGCTTCGATGCCAAAGGGAGAGAGGGAGAGTCGAGTATGGGCTAGCTTCAGGGGGAGCTAGTAGGATTCGGGCTAGCTTCAGGGGGAGCTAGTAGGATTCGTTCTTTTGATGTGATAATACTCTATCATGCATCACGTTTACCGTCTTTTCATGCATTGTGATATGTGTGTGTGTTGTTTGAGACTCTTGATGGTTGTGTGACATGTGTGTGGACCTCTCTATATATATATATCATGTCACTTAGTTATGCTATATTGCTTCCGTGCTAATCTCTGATCTTTTGGCTATAGCATATCCATTGAAATCAAGTACTATTATCAATTCATATCTTTTGTGCTTGTCATGGCTTGAATGGTTTAGGCATGTATATGTCTTTCTTATCACTAACCCATGCCTATCTCATGTCAATTCATGTTTTTTCGTATCAAAATTCACTCATACTCTATACTCGAGCTTGTATTGTCGTCAATCACCTAAAAGGGGGAGATTGAAGAATCATGGTCCCTTGTGTTTAGGCGATTAACGACAATGCTAGGTCACTATGACTAACGTGTGTTTTGCAGAGGCAAAGTCAATTGAGTTAAGTCATTAGTGATGCTAGATGAATGGGCTTAATGGATATTCATGCCCCCAAGATGGAAATCATTTCGGTTTTCAAAGAATGGTGATACAAGTTGAAGACTAGGCTAGTTCTTAGTGTCATGAGGTTGAGAAGGGCACTAAGTATAGACTAGGTCTTTGTTTTTCCTTTGATCGTACTAGCTATAAAGGGGGGTATGAGGTTAGTAGCTTGACCTAGGAGAGTTTGAGAATGTTGGTGTATGCACATTTGTCACAACCTATCCTAGAGACCCTACAAACAACCCTTGAGATGGTAGGAGCAAAACCCCTTCAAAAGACTTAGTGAAATAAGGTGAAGAAGAGGGTAAAAGAGGCTCCAGACCAGATTACCTAGGAGGCTCCGAACCATTGCAAGTGGTCCGGTGGTCCTGCCTTAGGCAGAGCTCTGAGGAAAGTGCTCCGGACCACCTGTCCGGAGGGCTCTGGACTAAAGGAAGTAGTCTGGTGGCCACTCTGTTCTTGGGCGAGTCCCAAAAAGGGGCTCCGGACTAGTCCGGTTGGTTGTTCGACGGCTAGTCCGACGGTGCTCAGCAGAAGATCAAAAGCACTCAATATGTACCTAGGCTCCGGACTAGGCACCGGACTATAGCAAGTAGTCCGGTGGTCCCTGTTTCAGTGCAGTTTTGGTTCTGCCTGTGTGCTCCGGACCAGAAGTAATGGTCCGGTGGATATCCTCCGGACTAGTCCGGTGGCTACGCAGAAAAGAGAAAAAGCATAAAACAACTAGTTTGGAGGTGGGGACTATTTATAGTTGCCCATTTCGTCCAAATGAGCACTCTTGGCCATTGTTTCAGTTGGAGGAACCTTGAGAGAGTTCTTGGTGAGCCAAGTGCCTAGTGAGGAAGAGATTTGAGAATACTAAGCTTGTTCTTCCTCCCTAGTGAGATTAGGAGTGACATTTGTGCATCCATCCACCTTCCTAGCCTTGAGTGGGTCAAGTGAAGGTCTTGTGCTTGTTACTCTTGGTGTTCGACAACACCTAGATGGTTTGGTGGTGATCGGAGGAAGGTGATCGCCGGAAGATTGTTGGCGGCCCTTCTCCAAGCTTCTGTGATCGGTTGTGGGCGATTCACCGAGCCGGAGTGGCGAAGAATCAGCCCGTAGAGAGCACTCATCCCTTACGCGGGATTGAGGGGGAGCTATACCTTGCGAGGTGCTCCAACGAGGACTAGGGGGAGTGTCGACTCCTCGATACCTCGGGAAAACATCACGTGTCAAGAATTCTCTTTCCCTAGCTCTTTACATTTTTGCATTACCTTTCCGCTTTGTTCTTTCATTTCCTACTAGAATTGTTTAGGTTGTCTTTCATTTCCTTGGCTTGCTATTGCTTTCTAGTTAGGACACACTTTGCGGTAGGCACTAGAGGGTGATTGACATTGTTAGGTTTTAATATTGCTTTAGAAATTTAAAAGAAGCCCAATTCATCCCTCTCTTGGGCATCTTGATCCTTTCACACTTTTTGCATGAAACAATGAGGAGAGAGAGGGAGAAAGTTTCATGGTGATGAAACTATATAGTGTTGTTTCCAAAATGTTGGAAACTATGTGAAATCCCCATTGAGAGCATTTTTCTAGTTTCATGAGATGCATGCAAAGTAAATGTATGGTGGAGATGAGAGAGAAAAGAAAGAGAGACATTGGTAACCACATGAAACTATGCATTGAGAGAGAGAGACTCGTTTCATGGTAAATTTCATACAACTAGGAAAACGCGCGGTGAAACAATGCATTAAGACTGACCTTAGTCTATCCTAACGGCTGAAGAAAGTGAAAAAAGGGGTTTATATAGCCGGTCGCGGCTAGGGCCCTATAAATTAGTAAATCACCTACATAAACATAGTGTAATGTATATGTTAGATATGGTTGTCTTCGCCTCAGACTACCAAAACTATCCATGAAATTGGTTGCAAACCTAGATAACCTCAAGCCTAAACACTTATTGCTACTACATTCCGGGACTAGAATCGATCAGAACATTCAATGTGAACGAGAAACACGTAAAAAGAGGATGGATCGGAGTTACCAAAGCCATGATTGTGTATTCTCTATTTCTGTGGAGTCTAGCCAAACACAATTCTACATCAAACAGAGCCTGCATTTCTTGGAGCTTAAATACACTTGTGCATATACATTCATATATTGTTTGTATGGTACTCCCTCCACACCGTTTTAACAGGCGTACAAGGGCTTATAGCAGATACAAAAAAATCTTTTAATGCAACCAGCCTAACAGCCGCGTGCATGCAGGATTTAAGCGCCACACATGCACACCATTAGCTTTATTGACTAACAGGCGCATGCATGCATGTGTTGCCGTGTTTTTTGGCCTCCCAACTTGAATTAGCGCATGCAGCAACGGAGGTGAGAGAATAAAAAGGACGGAGGTGAGAGTATGTTTCGTGCTGAGTCATCGTTTCTACCAATGCATGCAACACATGATTAAGCAGGTTAATTAAATAGACCCCTCGGTAAGACAACCCACCTGTTAAATTGGTGAATTTGAAAAACTGGGGTACCCTAGTTAAAACGGTGTGGAGGAAGTAATTGCTTGTAGTTGTACCCTACTATACTAGCGTAGTTGTCAGTTTCATAGTTATGTAGCTAGCTCTAGTTGCTTAGCTAATTTTATCTCCCTGGTGTGTAGCTAGTTTAGTTGCTAGCATTGTGTGGTGAAGTGCTCAAGTAGTGGAATTCAATCGCTATTAGAAATTATGTAGGGGTCTTCCATTAGGTTAGATAGATCTAGGTAAAGTAGTTGCTATTAGGATCATATTATGTGCTAACTATTTTGATCTAGTAGCGTATAATTTGTAGAGAATCTTTAATAGGCTATTCATATACTCTATCCGTATACGAAAGAACAGATTTCTGGAGTTGTCCTAAATCAAATTTTTTGAACTTTGATCGAATTTTTAGATAAAAATATTAAAAGTTATACTATCAAACTAGTATCATTAGATTTATTATAGAACATATTTTCATATGGTGCTCATTTTAAGTTATAGATGTTACATTTTTCTATAAAGTCAGTCAAAGTTAAAAAAAATTTGACTGACACGGATTCTAGGAATTGATTGTTTCAGGAATAGAGGGAGTACCCTATTTATAGTTGCTATCAGGATTGTTGTCAATGCATATCCTCAACAACAATGGATCTTGTCTCCTAGTACTGCATTTATGATGACCCAGAAGATTGTTGGTGAGAGGATGGAGGGTCATCATCAGGTGATTCTCGTGAGAATTGAAGAACTAGGTGTGTGGTAAGTTTCACGAGTCCTCCTAGAACCTCCGCCTTTTCTCCGTTCTTTTATCTCCATCATGTATTTGGCAAGCTCCACGGCTTGCCTTCTCTAAAAAACCGTGTTATTGCCCTATTTGCTTGGCTTATTAGCCTTATCAGTCACTGAAACAGTGTTTTTCTCTCACAAGAAAACAGCTAAAAATAGCTATAGTCAGCTTATCAGCCACCGAAACCTCCGCCTTTTTTCGTTCTTTTATTTTCATCCAGTGTTTGGCAAGCTCCACGGCTTGCCTTCTCTAAAATCGTGTTATTACCTTGTTTGCTTGGTTTATCAGCCACCGAAACGATAAGGCGAACAAGTAGAGATTCCTCTTACTGAAAATGGAGAATTAGTCCTAGGACATCATGAAAGTCGAAAATTAGCTGGTGCACACATCCACTTTCAATTTTTTTCTATAAGACACTGCGGTTTCGTGTAATTGTCCCAATAGACACCGCGTCTCGGTTCAAGCTGTTACAAAATACATATAAAATCATATAGATACCTAAAAATTATACTATACAAACTTCTATGCTCTACAATAATGAGAACTATATACTAAAAATATTATTTTGCACGAAAATGATCATTTTGCCCCTCTTCATAAATAGACAAAGTTAACCATAATTAATTTGTTAATAATATTTGTAGGACACTAAAAATCTAGAAAAAAACACAGAATGTGCACATCGCCAAATCATGACTATGTAAAAATTAGAGCTTGAAATAATAAAGTTTAATATATCAATTAAGTTTGACATGAGATAAATCTATAACTCAGTCATTTTAAATATACCATAATAAACTTTATTATTTTAAGCTGTAATTTTTAGCATAGTCATGATTTGGTGATGTGCGTATTCTGTGATTTTTTTTAGATTTTTAGTGTTCTACAAATATTATTAACAAATTAATTATGGTTAACTTTGTTTATTTATGAAGAGGAGTGTAAAATAATCATTTTAGTACAAAACAACATTTTTACTATATAGTTCTCATCATGTAGAGCATAGAAGATTTTCTAGTATAATTTTCAGACACTTATATGATTTTATATCTATTTTGTAACGGCTTGAACCTGGACGCAGTGTCCATTGGGTTAATTATATAAAACCACAATGTCTTCTAGCAAAAATTGAAAGTGGACGTGTACACCAGCTAATTTTCATCTTTCATGATGTTCTAGGGCTAATTCTCCCTAATGAAAAACATGTTATTAAGTACGGCCGTGAAAAAAAAAGAGAAACAAGTCCTGTTAGTTTACCTACCAATAATGTACTATTCGTTCAAAAGTGTATGTTTTCTTGTGGTTATAGGCTACTAATAAGTTGATCACCCGAGATAATCACTATTACTATATCTGGTATTTATAGAGACGGTTGTAGATACGGGTCAGTTATCTCGAAGCTTACTTATATTGTTAAAAATAAATATTTTATAGATATGGTTGTCCAGTCGTCTCTAGCTAATTTGTAGAGGGCTGGAGTCATCTATAAATCACCACCGCCTTAACCAATCATTTTCCATAAATCATCCAAAAGTCATCAATTGAACAAAGAATAGCAAAAAACAAATCATGTCAATTCAAGGAGGACCTGGCAGGCAGCCACAGGTGTGCGCCATCACAAGTCACCAGTCTCACGACATTAGTCTATCCTAACTGCTGAAAGTGGAGACAACGCGGTTTCAAAAAATTTGACGGTTATTTCAAAAAAACATCATGGTAATACTAATTATCTTGATAGTTTCTGGAAAACACACAAAGAAATTAAATAACCGTAAGAACAATTCCTAATTAACTTGTAAGTGCAAATAGCCAACAGGAAAATTATATAACCATCAGGATCATACCTAATTCCTTGGTGGTTTCAATTTTTTTTTACGGATATTGCATAAACAATGAGGGTAATTAAAAGTATCTTGTCAGCATCTCTACTACAATTGAAAACTTTTAAAAGAGTGGGAAGTCTGGATCTCACTCTCTGACCCCACAGCCAGACTTTCCACCCTCCTTCTCACCCACGCCCCGAACGCACTGGTCGACCAGGGATCGAAACCTGGGAACACACATAAAAAAACACCGCGCCCGCCGCCGCCAATGGTCGCGGAGCCCTTCGCGATCCACATAGCCTTGCGTGCATGGGTGTCGAGGGCATGGAGGAAGCCGGAGGCGTAGATGAGGACCTGAGCAGCCGCTCGCCGTGGCGGTGCGAGCGCGGAGGACGTGGGGTCACGGCGGCGGCCTCGCTCCCCTCGACCAACGGCGGCGCTGCCCTGCACCCTGCACCCAGCACCCCGCGACCATGTTGGCAGCGCCCTTCCCCAACCCCTCCCGACGGCGGCCACGACGCCCTTCCCCATCCTGACACCCTTGCGTGCGTGGGTGTCGAGGGCATGAAGGCAGAAGGAGGCATAGATGTGAACGCGACCAGCCGCTCGCCGTGGCACAATCTCGAGCCATAGGAACCCATTGCCATCACGGGATCCAGTGCTAGAGATCTGGCCAAGCAGGGTGAGAACTCCACAACTCCGATCAACCTGCTTCCGATTCTGCGCTTGTTCAATGACCAAACAGTACCTAGGAAGAAGAAGTGATTTGGATGGGATTTTTCTTATTTTTTATTTAATTATCTAACAGAAATAAGCAGCTCTAACCTGTTCATATGGAACTTTTTCTTGTCGTTTCAGTCAAATCATGTGTATGTTATGGAGGTTCATAAAATTATAAACCGGCTAAATAATGAGGAAGTGTGGATTTGATGTGGCTATCAAGTTCATTCTGATTCAATTCATTTTATTTTTAACAAAGTTTATCCTTCCAAACTAAGATGTATCATACATGTAATAATGCAAGAATAATGGTTTTTCAGTCAACCATGAAATTGGTCTCACGTTTTTTATGGAAATATAAATCTTTGGTAAAAATGCAGACATTTGGTTGCTTGGTCTATTATATGATCTATATCAAACTTGGTGATGCAGCACAACATGCATGCTGTATTTCGAGTGATCAGACCTTTGGCAGAATGACAGTAACAATCCTATCATTTTTACTTTTTTAGTTCCAGCTGACTTGGAACATTGGAGTAGAATAAGGTGCTTGTTCAAAAGTATGAATTGCATAGAGACTGAAAAGACTCCCGTACTAATATGACAGTTATGCAGGTAAAAGAAAATGTGTCTTTGTATTATACCTGTTCTTGATGCTTGTCTCATTTAAATATTTTATTTAATGGTCATGCTCTTTCAGGTGGGGTCAATATACTGAGTTACTGGTGTTTTAGCTATATTAGTGATGCAGAGATGGCAACAAAATCTTTTAGGCTGTCAATCTCTGAAGTCTATTGATTCTTTACTATTTTTCATTCAATAATCTCTTATTTCCCCTACAGGTGAGTGCCACTCGGTTCTAGATCTCATGACTATTGCGTTATGTACTATTTTAACTTCCTGTAGTTTTTCTATTTTTCTTAATTTAATCACTAATTTCCGTACATGTAAATGTCTTATTTAAACTTCCTGTAGTTTTTCTATTTTTCTTAATTTAATCACTTATTTTTAACTTTCTCATGGTCAGACTATATGAGACTAATGTTAAACTTAATGAGTCCGTCAAACTTTGCAATAATATTAGATTAATGCCTTTCTGAAATAGATCTGAAGCTCAATTTTATCAATTATCTAAAAATAACTTAACAGAAAGTGATTTAATGATAATTTCTTTCACCTGAAAGTTTATTTGTGGGCGACGACCATTATGGTCACTGCCGTCATCGTCGGTGCATGAGCGGGGGCGGGTGCCTAGATATAGTTGCGTGGGAGAGAGAATAATTTATTTTAGCAATTTTGTCATATATGATTTTTTTATAAGATGAGATTAAATTCTTAATTTTTTGACAAAAGTACATCTATGCCTTATGCCTTTTGAACTAACATTGCTCTATTTTTTTATCCACAAAATTATGTTTTTGACTAAACCTTAATGAAGTACTTCAAATTTGATAGAATTAACTTTGGATTTAATATAACCCGTAGCGTTAGCACGGGCAAATATACTAGCACTAATAACAGGAAATTGCATAAACCGTGATGAAAATTAACATTATCTGTTTGTGAAGGATATATAGTCCCACTTCATTAAAATTACTTGAATTTTTTATGGAATTCTTATGGACCCAAAATATATTGTTGTGTCCATTTGTGAAATTTTCTGATCAAATTTAGTTATTATTGCAATTAGTCATTGAAATATCATACAATAAATGTAATAATAGCTAGACTAGGTTAGAAAAATCTACAACTTGCATGACAACATGATTTTTGTGTATAATCTATCATTGCATAAAATTTGAAATGAATTTAACAAGGTTGTACTTTACATTGTTCACAAACACATATATCTATTGGATAGGGTTTTCTTCACCTACAGGTTATCATAACTATCTATGTGGTTGGATGTAAACCTAGATAACTCCGGCCTAAACCACATGCCTATACTCACGATTGCTACTACCTTCCTGGACTAGAATCACAACGTTCAGGGCGAACGAGAAACACGTAAATAAACTGAAGTAAAAAATTGATTCTTAACTAAAAAGAGGACCGGAGTTACCAAAGCCAAGATCGTGTATTCTCTCGAGTCTAGCCAAGCATGATTCCAGATCAGACAACATGCACATTTCCTAAACCACAGTATATTTGTTGGAACTTACACTTGCATTGTGCATTTATATTTATATATTATTTGTATGGTAGTTACTTTTAGTTGTAGCTCACTAGTGTAGTTGCAATTTTAGTAGTTAAGTATCTAGCGAGTTATTACTAGAGCCCTCTAATATGAATTTAATACCACTACAAGATATTATAAACAATAATTTAATAACCATAAACTACGATATATATGTTTAAATTATATTTCTACCATAGTTAAATTAAGTTAAGCATGAATGCTATGTACACATGTAGACCAAGTAAACATGCATGCATATAGATAAATATTTAAATCATGGAAAATGGCCCCTTAACAAATTGCATGACAATAACAGTAATAATTTATTTTAAGTAATTATATTAATATTCCATGACAATAATTTTTTTAAGTTTTTACTATAGATAATTTTTCACATGTCGACTAAAACGTATGACATATCAATACTAGTAATTATGTTTAATTAGTCTATATTTGTCAAAACAATACTAGTCCATATATAAGTCTTTGATACAACAAGTTTACATCTTGAGAGGGACCAAATTTTAAACAAAGGATGTAACAAAACTAGAGTTTCAACTGAACACATAGATAAAAAATGCAACAATTAATTGGATCAGAGATTGAAAATCAAAACATTAATTTATAATGCCACAGGGAAATAAATATAACATCCAACCATTAATTGGATGATTCCAGTCATCATCGAGAATCCATCTATTGCATTTATTTTTTGTAAAAAAAACAACTACTACCATATAATAATACTGTTGGGGATATTACTTTGGCATATCCCCAGGGACCTATATGGGCCGCCCGACCAGGAGGTGGGCCGGCCCACAAGACGTAGACGTGCAGCGCACGACGTGCACCACACGAATAGTACCATATTGACTACTTTACTTGTAACTCTGTCCCTTCGGCATATATAAGGAGGGACAAGGGACCCCCCAAAAAACACGATCTCATCACATCTTGTAATCTATCTCTCAAATCAATCCAACCACCAAAACACAGGACGTAGGGTATTACGGCGATTTGCCGGCCTGAACCTGTCTAAATCGCCGTATCTACGCTCTTTGTGTTACGCTTGATCGTCGTCGCCACACCTCCACCTACAATCTACTACCGTAGGGTACCCCTAGATAGACTGCGACACATATTTCGTCGACAGTTGGCGCGTCAGGTAGGGGGTGTGTGCAACGACGTCATGGCTCGTCAATCGATCATCTTCCCCGTCGACGGATCTCGTCGACGTCCCCTCGTCGTCACCCTCATCATGACCAGATCGGATCTATGATCTGGACCGGCGGCGGCACCGTCCTTGCCTCGGAGATCGTCATCAACTCGCCATGGCTCCCCACGTCGTCCTTCGCCGCTGACCTCGTCGACGGTCCTCATCGTTCTTCACCGCCGACCACGTTGGTGGCCTTCGTCGTTCTTCGCCGCCGACGCCGTTGGCGGCTCTCGTCGTCCTTCGCCGCCGATCCCGTCGACGGGCCTCGCCGTTCTTCACCGCCGACGCCGTGGTTGGCCCTCGTCGTCCTTCGCCGCCGATCCTGTGGACAACCATCGTCGTCCTTCGCCGCTGATCCTGTCGACGGGCCTCGTCGTTCTTCGCCACTGACACCGTTGATCCCGTCGGCGGCCCTTCGTCGCTCCTCGCCGTCGATCCCGTCGGCGGCCCTTCGTCACTCCTCGCCGTTGACCTCGCCGGTGGTTCTCGTCGCTCCTCGCTGTCGATCCCGTCGGCGGCCCTTCGTCGCTCCTCGCCATCGACCTCGCCGGTGGTTCTCGTCGCTCCTCGCTGTTGATACCGTCGGCGGCCCTTCGTCGCTCCTCGCCATCAACCTCGTGGGTGGTTCTCGTCGCTCCTCGCTGTCGATCCCGTCGGCGGCCCTTCGTCGCTCCTCGCCATCGACCTCGCCGGTGGTTCTCGTCGCTCCTCGCCGTCGATCCCGTCGGCGGCCCTTCGTCGCTTCTCGCCGTCGACCTCGCCGGTGGTTCTCGTCGCTCCTCGCCGTCGATCCCGTCGGCGGCCCTTCGTTGCTCCTCGTCGTCGACCTCGTCGGTGGTTCTCGTCGCTCCTCGCCGTCGATCCCGTCGGCGGCCCTTCGTCGCTCCTCGCCGTCGATCCCATCGGCGGCCCTTCGTCGCTCCTCGCCGATGACCTCGCCGGTGGTTCTCGTCGCTCCTCGCCGTCGATCCCGTCGGCGGCCCTTCGTCGCTCCTTGCTGCCGACCTCACCGGTGGTTCTCGTCGTTCTTCGCCGCCGACCACGTCGGCGGCCCTTCGTCGCTCCTCGCCGTCGACCTCGCCGGTGGTTCTCGTCGCTCCTCGTCGTCGATCCCGTCGGCGGCCCTTCGTCGCTCCTCGCCGTTGACCTAGCCGGTGGTTGTCATCGCTCCTCGTCGTCGATCCCGCCACCGATCCTTGTCGTTCTTCGCCAACGGCCACGTCGGCGGCCCCTCGTCGTCCTTCGCTGTCGACCACGTTGGTGGCCCTCGTTGTACTTCGCCGCCGACTACGTTGGTGGCCCTCGTCGTCCTTCGTTGCCGATTTCGTCGACGGTCCTCATCGTTTTTTCACCGCCAACCACGTTGGTGGCCCTCGTCGTTCTTCGCCGTCGACCTCGTCACCATGACTCGCCTCGCCGATGACTTCATTGTCCCTCGTCGCCATGGTTCGCCCCGCAGCCGGCCTCGTCAACAACACGCCTCGCCCCTCGTCATCGCTCGTCAACGACACACCACGACCCTCGTCGCCAACATCGTCGACAGCCCTCGTCGCCAACTCATCATGATATTCGACAACCTCTACAAAATGCCTACGACGTTCGACGATTTCTACAAAATGCATACGACGTCCGACGACCTCTCCAAAACACTCCCACAGTGTTCGACGACCTCTCCAAAACGCAATAGAGCGTTTCTCCAAACAGTCTGGCCATAACCAAAAAGCACCCGAAGCTGGCCTGCCAATGAATCATAGCGAATAGAAGTAGCTACCCTAAGCACTACGACTACATTGATAGGCCTCCCAAATAATATTTCCCCAGAAGCCGGGCGATATCATTTGGGTCGGGAGCCATGAGGTTATGTGCCCAAAATCTGTAAACGACCACGGTACGGTCGACGACTCTACAAGCAGCATGGCTTTTCGCCCAGCGTCTGCAGGAACAGTCTCCACAGGCCCTGGTCACGCCACAATCGAGCCTCTCGGAAAAAGGCCCTGTCCACTGGCATCTCCCTAAGCGTGCATGAGTTGTTCGTCCTCTGCGCCGCGGGTTGCCAGCTGCGTGCCTCCTTGGGAATCCTTATGTATCCTACGCGTGCAGTGGTGCTAGCCCTACGACCTGGACCATTTGAGACCCAAGGCCGAACTGTTCATCGCTTCGGCTCACGACTCAGCAGGCACGAGAGGACATACAAGTGAAATAAAAGCTCACCGCCTCGATAAATATAGCTTTGACACATTTCACTTACAAGTCCATGAACACCTTATATTCCACAACAGCTACCCCGTAGCAAAAAACTCCATGTCTGAAAGAAGGTCTTCAGCAGCCGCGCCTGCCTCCACCTCTAAACGACTCATGTCCTCGTTGCCGACTACAGTCTCGGGGACTGGCTCCATCGCTGACTCATCACGATTCACGTCGATTTCGTCGCTCCTCGCCACGGTTCATGCCAACTCATCTCTCCTCGTCGCCGACTACAGTCTCGGGGACTGGCTTCATCGACTCGTCAAGGTTCACGCTGACTTCATCGCTCCTCGCCATGGGTCATGCCATCCTCGTCGCTCCTCATCGTCAACTACAGTCTCGGGGACTGCCCTCATCGCCAACTCGTCACGATTCCCGCCGACTTTGTCGCTCCTCGTCACGATTCCTGCCAACTTCGTTGCTCCTCGTCGTCAACTACAGTCTCGAGGACTGCCCTCGTCGCCGACTCGTCACGGTTCCCGCCAACTTCGTCGCTCCTCGTCACGGTTCACACCGGCCTCGTCGCTCCTTGTCGCCGACTCGTCACGGTTCCCGCCGACTTCGTCGCTCCTCGCCATGGCTCATGCCAACCTCGTCGCTCCTCATTGTCAACTACAGTCTCGGGGACTGCCCTCATCGCTGACTCATCACGATTCCCGCCGACTTCGTCGCTCCTCGTCACGGTTCACGCCGACCTCGTCGCTCCTCGTCGTCAACTACAGTCTCGGGGACTGCCCTCGTCATCGACTCGCCACGGCTCCTACCAACCATGTCGCTCCTCGTCGCCAACTACAGTCTCGAGGACTGTCTTCATCATCGACTCGTCACGGTTCACGTCGACTTCGTCGCTCCTCGCCACGGCTCATGCCGACCTCGTCGCTCCTTGTCGCCGACTCGTCACGACTCTCGCCGACCTCGTTTACGACTCACCTTCGTCGTTGACCAGAACCTGCTGGTTGAGCTGGTGTGCCATCAAGTTGCTCCATGCTATCCAGATCAGGGTGCTAATTTTGGGTAGCGCAGGGGGCCTTGATAGGCATGCTATGCCTGCTGTCTCGGGGACTGCGCCAGCCACAGTATGCTCTATAGCTTGGCACCACGTGTCTACAACACCTACTACCAAGCTCGGGGACTAAGGGGATACACTTCACCTCGTGGTGAATGTATTTGCTTTCTTCTTTGACAAGCGCCAAGATGGACTTGTACAAGCTTCTATTAGGACCTTGTTGTTCCTTATAGTCTTGCAAGCTCCAAAGGGATACACTTCACCAAGAAGAAGTTCTTTCAATTTTTTTCTCTAGCACGTCACATCCTCCCGACAAGCAGCTGCAGACCTACGACGAAGCGACCTGCTCACTAACCAAGCTCTGATGGTTCCGACCAGTTCGACCTGGTCAGAAAGCTTCTCCGGACTACATCCTGATCGGGCCACCTGGTCGGAGATCTTCGACAATGCTGATAAAGAAAGGCGACCAGGTCGCATCTCCTCGAAGGCTTCAGGATAGCTCGCCAGAAGAATATAACGTGCTCGGGGACTTGTTTGTGATATTACCTCGGCATATCCCCAGGGACCTATATGGGCCGCCCCACCAGGAGGTGGGCCGGCCCACAAGACGTAGACGTGCGCGCACGACGTGCACCACACAAATAGTACCATATTGACTACTTTACTTGTAACTCTGTCCCTTCGGCATATATAAGGAGAGACAAGGGACCCCCAAAAACACGATCTCATCACATCTTGTAATCTATCTCTTAGATCAATTCAGCCACCTAAACATAGGACGTAGGGTATTACGGCGATTTGCCGGCCCGAACCTGTCTAAATCGCCGTGTCTACGCTCTCTGTGTTACGCTTGATCGCTGTCGCCACACCTCCGCCTACAATCTACTACCGTAGGGTACCCCTAGGTAGACTGCGACGCATATTTCGTTGACAAATACTATTTTTAAATTATATTAAACCTCTACAACAATATTTTTTGTAAAATTGCTATTTTAGATATTCATACAATTTGAGTGAAGTATTCTGATATACCCATGCTTGTAGTTTAATTGTGGGAACTCTATTTTATATAACAATAACACTACACATATAATTTTTTGATAGGTGAAAATTATCAGATTAAGCCCCCTTTTAGAAACTCAAATCCCCTTAAAATCCATGAATTTTCTCATGGTGAAAAATCCATAGAGATATTATTTGAATACTACTTTTGTTATTTATAGAGGGCTTTCCATCCCTGAGTGTGCCTTCCCCTTGCTTCCAAATTATTCCTAAGTGCCATGGTGTGAGCTGTTCTTGCTATTGCAGTTACTAAGAGTGGAGTTAGGACCTACTAAGAGTAGAATTTAATTTTTAATAAAATATAAATAGAAGTTTTTAATAAAATATGCAATAAACTAACACTAGATTTAATTAACATGGTGATGTAGCAAACTACAACAAACCAATAAAATCAAAACTTTGTAGCCAAATATTGATTCATGATGTTATAAAATAATGCAACAAGAGATGATATAACTGAAGCATAGGTTGCAACTAAGTACCTATTAAACACAAAGGTTCAATGCAAAAATGAAAATATACAGATATGATATAGTATCTAAATGGGTATTGTGTTAGTAAACAAATGAATACATATAGAGAATAAATCATCAGTTTTGATTAGTTGTTTGTACTAAACGTATTAACTAAACTTGTAATATTTGTATATATAATATATAAGTTCCTCGAGCACGAATTGATGAGCTAGTACTACAATAAATATGTACCAGGATACACGCAACATAGCTGGCGATCTCTAGTAGATAATAAAACATGCATGAGGTTTGGTGCATCTAACATGAAGAATAGTCATCTTAGGTGTAAAAGTTTGGCAGGGCAGTTCAGCTATATATCTGACCATCTTTGTCCATCTGATGCTCCAACGCGTCTGGGCAAACCGATCAACTACTATTATCTAAACTAGGGCTAGTAGGATCCCACTGGAAGACACCATTACGCATAATAATAACATAATAAACCTACTGGTAATCCTCCCTGTACGTGTTGCTTCCTTGCTGTAACACGCAGCCACCAATTCCTTCCCCTTCCAAGTTATTCTAAGCCAGAAGAGAATACATATGTGGTTCCATATATAGCCTTTTCTTGACACAATGCAATTGCAACTTGCAAGAATATCATCATCGGTAAATGGCAACGACGCCGCCGGCACCGCAAACCGCATCGCGGGTCGCCGCCCCCGGCCAGCTCGTATTTGGCAATAAGCCTACAGATGGCAAGGTAAAAGGTGGAAGATTGCTTGGTGTGAGGAGCTTTGGCAATGGCTGCAGGCGTGTTTCGGTGGAAGCTGTCAATGGCTCCGTCAGGCCGAACGGCTCAGCGGTGGCCGACGTCCGGCAAGTGCCCGCGCCGCCACCGGCGTCCGTGGAAGGCGACGATGCCTTCCGGCTGGGTAAGTTTGTGGAAGGGAGGCTTGTGTACAGGCAGCAGTTTGTGATCAGATCCTACGAGATCGGGCCTGACCGGACTGCCACCATGGAGACCCTCATGAACCTCCTGCAGGTGCATGCGAAAACCACACATTTATTAATTCAGTCTGAATCCCTGTTACTATTATTATATATATATATATAAGCATCTCAAATTCTCAAACTCACTGTATGTGTATGTTCGTCAATCGTCTGTCTAGTTCTTGTGGCATGGTCTGAAGATTGCCCAGCAAATCTGATATCTGTGCAGGAGACAGCACTGAACCATGTGATGTGCTCTGGGCTTGCTGGGGACGGTTTTGGTGCGACACGGCAGATGAGCCTCAGGAAGCTCATATGGGTCGTCACAAGAATCAACATCCAGGTCGACAAGTACAGCAGATGGTAACTAACTGTACAGATTTTTTTTTAAAAAAAAAACTGATCTTGGTGATCATATACCAGTCATGTTTATTTACTGGGTAGGTTTCACTTCATATTCTCCTCTTGCTTGACAATGACAATGACAATGACAGGGGAGATGTTGTGGAGATAGACACCTGGGTCGCATCGTCAGGGAAGAACGGCATGCGCAGAGACTGGATCATCCGCGACCGCAACACCAAGAACATGATTGCTAGAGCCACAAGGTAAACCTTGCAGGTTACAATTGTGAATGAGTACTAGCTAGATGTAATCAAGTAACAAGCTGTGATATGATGAAAATTGTGCAGCAATTGGGTGATGATGAACAGAGAGACCCGGAGGCTATCTAAGATCCCCGACGAGGTCAGGCAGGAGGTGCTCCCCTTCTACCTGGACAGGAGCATCATCGCCACCGATGCCACCAGCAGCGGTCGCAAGATCAAAAAGCTCACCGACTCGACGGCGGAGCACATCAGATCAGGCCTAGCAGTAAGAACCGGAACACGCACATGCTCGTGCAGAGCTTCCCATCACATCTGGTTGAAACTGCCTCTGAACTGAACTTGTTCCCTTCAGCCCAGGTGGAGCGACATGGACGTCAATCAGCACGTGAACAATGTCAAGTACATCGGTTGGATCCTCGAGGTAGTTTAATTCAGAGCTTCTCACAAGTTACACTACTGTACCTCTGAATGATATGATGCAGTTCTGACTGCTGAACACCTGAATGCAGAGTGTGCCGCTGGACGTGCTGGAAGACTACCACCTGACGAGCATCACGCTGGACTACCGCCGGGAGTGCCGTCAGTCGCAGCTGCTCGAGTCGCTCACCAGCATGACCATGACCTCGTCGGCGCCTGCCGAGCCGCCGCCGCCGCCGCCGCAGTTGTCGTCGAGCCTGTGCACCTCCGACCAACACAGCACGCACCTGATTCGGCAGCAGGATGACAAGGCCGAGATAGTCAGGGCCTGTGCAGAATGGCATCGCAAGGAGCATCGAGGGTCGATGGAACAGCTCTGACATGCGGTTGTAGTGGTATATATACACTATGTTTTGTATTTGCTTGCTTTTGTTTCAAGATTTGTGTATATTCGTTTGTGCTTAGGTTCTTAATTCTTTTGATCCAGCTGTTTTCTGCTTGGGTGTGAGATATCATGTTTGATTCCAATTTTTCCAACTCGATCAATGAATAAGGGGATTTGTCTGTGGGTCAGATTAGTGCTGTAATTCAGTTTTGTTAAGTCTAACTATGTTTATGCATGGTTCTAAGATTCAACTGAAACAATCCGAACTCTTTCTAGAGGTAGAACAACCATAGGATACTTTCATATCGAATCATTTAATATGATCTAGATAGACACCTTTTGCACAAATTTCTTTGAGAGCGTGCTTGGATCATAAACTTAAAATGAAATGTTGGTTTAGTCCATATCTTCCATCTCAAACTATATGTCTTTAAATTACTATGTGCTATTAATATGTGTTCATCATCGATGATATCAGGATTATTAGCCATCACATGACATAATGAAATCCAATCTAGGACTTTAAAAGAAACACTCACACGTAATTAATCTTGTATCCCTTCAGTTTAAGGAATACACACAAAGTCAATGGCACCAAATTCAACTTAACGGCTTTAAGCCATATATTGACTTAATTAATACAAGATATATATTGTGATATTATGTATGAGGGTTAAGTATGTGAACTCCTTCTCCGAAGCTTCACAAATACATCAAAATCAAGTGAACATATAAATATATGCAATCGTTATATCTATCAACTACCAACTGCAAAGATAGATACTTTTATACTGCCAATCAAAATATAATATCAGAAATTTGTAACACTTACTATGGAATTTGCATTGAAAACAATGCCTAGTCTTTGCATACACACTTACTATGTTGTATACATTTTGTTTAGAGAAGTATGTGTCAATACATGTAGCTTTTCTATCTATAATTCTCTAGTCTATCAAAACTCAAAGTACCCTGAATGAATCATCATAACCTCTCAAAATGAGAATAAGGCTTTCTTTAGGTGCACCTTTGAGCTAGGTTTGTGGATGACATTCATCCACTGGGTATGAATCAATAATTACCCACAACGTATCACTAGCCATAGATTGACTTGCATTTACTTCTTTACAAAGAAACCTTCTATTGCAAGCATGAATAATCCGTTTTATGGTCATACTTCTCCCCTCTTATTTATAATTGGGAATTAAGTGGTTTTACTTAGTACCACCACTCTTTCTAGCACATACTTGCAAAGGATTAACAAGTTTAAAATATAGCTTAGTAATTAGTAAAGAGTAAAATGCACCAGCGGTCCTTAAACTTGTGCTCCTGTGTCATCTGGTCCCTAAACTTGCAAATCGATTGTTTAGGTCCCTAAACTTGTTCATTTGTGTCGTTCGAGTCCCTAAACTTATTTGGTTGTGTCATCCCGGTCCCTAAACTTGCAAATCAACCATTTAGGTGCTTAAACTTGTTCATCTGTGTCATCCCGGTCCCTAAACTTATTCGGCTGTGCCATCTTAGTCCAAACAAAATGATCTAAATTAAATATCAAATAATTCATAACTTTTTCATATGAATTCGAATGAAGATAAAATTTATATAAAAAATGTAGCACTCAACGTGATCTACAACTTTGTAGTTGAAAAGTTTTTAAAATAAAACTGTTTAGACTCCCAAAATATTAGTGTATGTTTATAGGTGAAATTTAAAATTAAGTTTTTGGACACTAAATGACTTCAAATAGAAAAAAAAATTAACTACAAAGTTGTAGATCACGTCGAGAGCTATAATTTTGATATAAAGATTGTCTTTATTCGAGTTCATATAAAAAAGTTATGATTTTTTTTGATATCTAGTGTTTAGATCGTTTTATTTGACTAAGATGACACAGTCGAACAAGTTTAAGGACCAGGATAACATAAATGAACAAGCTTAAAGACCTAAATGGTTAATTTGTATGTTTAGGGATCGGGATGACATAACCGAACAAGTTTGAGGACCGGTCGATTTGCGAGTTTAGTGACCGGGATGACACAACAACGCAAGTTTATGGACCGCTAGTGTACTTTACTCATTAGTAAATGCATTTGACAGTTATATTTTGCAAAACAATAATTCTTTAAACTCAAAATTCTATTCATTTAGTACGTGATCCTCAACCTAAAATGCTTTATGCATTCTAAATAATTCCTTGGAATTATGCGTGGTACATCAAATCTCTCCATAAAGCCTTAAAATGCTCATTATCAAAATAAATTAGCGTATAGGGTCATAAATAGATCCTTTACAAGAGGTTCTAGATACTTAACAATCGATGGTAATTGAAATCTCACATTGATTACTAGATTTTCGTGTGTACCCATAAATATACATTGTGGTGGTGAGATTACAACATAACCCAATCTTATGCAAATAGGAATTTATCATAGATTCCCACTTACTAAATGCATATAGGGTATATGAAGTTAATCACCACTTAGGACTATATAAATCTATATGACCCCAATATGAAGTTGGCGATAGTAATTTACTAACAGTACTACTATGATCTTGATGTCTTTCTCAAAGATTCCACTTATCATTTTGGATATATAGGTAAAGTCTTTTATACCAAACAATCATCATTGTAGGCAAAAAAAATCAGTAGGGTACAAGATAATGAGCTCACAACGTGAGTCATTGTAACAACCCGAATTTTCAAAACACACAAAAATCTAAAATTTTTAAAATTTTCCTTGCATAGCCCATGATTGGTGTCTGCATGATAGGAAACCCCTGTGTTAGTTGCAAAAGTAGATCCCAATAGTGTTAATTATAGTTGCATAGCCTATGATAACTTAACCCTGATTTGCGTCTTATGGAGTTTTGAGTGATAACTAATTGAGATAACTAACTTGTTGGTTTTTAAAAGATAAAAGAAAAAGGAAAGGGAAAGGAGAGAGGGCTGGCCTGCAAAACCAGCCTAGCCGGCCTAGCATCTAGCCCAGCCCAGTCCGCCCAGCAGACCAGCAGGTGGCCCAGCCAGCACCCCAGCCCGCAGCGCCAGCCGGCCAACCCATCTAACCCCCCTCCTCACGCAGGGCCCAGCAGTAGGATAGGCCGGATGCCACCCGCGCTCTCTCCCCTCTCCCAACATCGATGACGAGTGGACCAGTGGGGCCCGCCTGTCATCCCTTTCCCCCACCCCTTGCTCTGCTTTTCCCTCCGCCGAGAGCAGAGCAGTGCAGCTGGCAGGCTAGCTCCCCGTCGCGCCCCGCGCCAAACCCCGGCCCCATCCGCCAGAGGCTCTGCGCGTCGCGCCTCCCCTTTTGCAACCGCCTCCGCTCGTCGCCAAGAGCCTGATGGCAGAGCGTGACGCCGCCGCCGTCACCACTGGCGCCGCGGCACCCCCTTTTGACCGCCGCGCCGTTTGAATTGGACATGCCGCAGCGCGCCGAGCTCGCCCCGCTCCCCCAAAATCCTATCCGAGGCCCTCCATCCGCCCTCCATTTGAACCAACGCTTCCACGGCCGTCCATCGCCACCCCATGATCGACGCCGGCCTATAAGAGGCAAGGCCCCGACGCCCCGCGTGTCCCCAGCCCTAGCCGCCACCAGCGGCCACACCCGCACTAAACCGCAACAAGGAGAAGGAAGGAGAGGAAGGGAGGAAGAAGGAGGAGGAAGCCCGCCGCGTGACGCCGTCCGAGCTCGTCGGAGGAAGGACCGCGCCATCGACTACGTCGGCGTTGCGGCTCTGCACGGCACTGCATCGCCTCGCCACAGCACCAGCTCACCCTGCACCGCTAGCCTCCTACCCCGCCACCTACGGTGAGTCGCCACACCCCGACCGTGTCTGCCTCGCCGTGCCGCATGATCGCCCTGGCCGGACCATGCCTTGGCAAGGTCTCGTTCAGGCCACACCACGCACCCCAGGCTTCTATCATCTACACCGTCTCCTTCACCGCACTAGGCCCCCACCTCAAACGCACGACCACCACCACCAGAGCACCTTGAGCTGAGTCCGCTGCGTTCGCCTCGGCAACGCGGCCAAGCTCCGCGGACACCGCCACCATGCCTTGTCGCGGTCGTTCCGCCGCGCTCCGGTCACCTCGCGCGCCGAGGACAGGCCGTTGAGCCTCGCCATCACCGCGCACAATTAGCCGCCTCGCCGATAGAAGCCGCGTACGATCATACTGCCCTGGCCTCGAGCACCGTCACCGACCGAGCCGACGCGGCGTACCGCGGTGCACTTCGTCGTGATGCGCGCGCTCCGCTAAGTCGCAGCTCTCACCCGCGTGCACCACAACTCGTCCAGCGCAACACAGCCGCAGCCTTACCCGCCACGCTTCGTCCGCCTCGCTCGCCGAGGGGATGTCGTTGAGCTGCTCTGCTGCCGCGCCAGAACCCTGAGACGGCACGCCGCCATCCACGCCACCACGGCCCCACACACCAAGCCGCCACAGCAGAAGACGCCGACGCGTCACCCACCCGTCGGCGGTATCTGAGGAAGCAGGGGAGTAGAGCAGGTGGAGTAGAGAAGCAGGAGCCGGAACACTCGTGCGTGCGCACAGTATCTGAGGAAGCAGGGGAGTAGAGCAGGTGGAGCAGAGAAGCAGGAGCCGGAACACTCGTGCGTGCGCGCGTGCGCACGCTGCGCTTGCGCCCAGAGCAGAGCAGGGGGGCCGCATCCATCGTGCGCTCACGTGCGGCGCACCGTGGACCAGAAGGCGGAAGGGGAAGAGGGTCCACCGTGGACCAAGCAGGCCGGCCCAGCGGAAGACAGGCCAGCGGCCCCCTTTACCGAGCCACCCGGGCCAAATAGCCACAGCCGTCCCAAAAACCCTACACCCACCTTTTTTTTTGTTTAAACTTGGTTTTAAGACTTGGAAAATCATAGAAAATGCATATGTCTTCGGAAAATTACAAACTTGGTGTCCAAATCTTTCTAAAACCAGACCCTAGGTCTTAGGCTTGTGTTTTGAGTGCTTTCGGGTCTTTTTGTTCTCTATTTACATCTTTGTGATTATCTGTAGTTTTGTCTAAGTCGTGGATCTTGTTACGAATTAGACCCAGAGGAGCCGACAGCTGAGGAGGAGGACCCAGACTACACAGAGGACGCCGGCGACGACTGGACAGGTGCCACGTCCCACCCACCATCGTAGCACCTATTAGACATATCATGTTACTGAGTAGATTGCTAGCGCTTTACTTTATGCAATTGCTCTAAATAGGTTGCATGGTAGATTGTTTGCAAAGCCAATACCTTGTCGCAACCTTTCCCCTGCACACCCGCTTATAGGCTAGACACCTCTTATGTTTACCATGTCACATGCTCTATTCATGCTTTTACCTTGATGATGATTAGAGGACTTGCTTGTGCGTGGATTTAGGCATGGTGTGCCACTAAAATGCTATGGTAACAACTGGGGAGGTCTTGCCGTGTGTCTTGGGTGTGTGGTGAGGGTCGAGTCGATCTGACAGGTCCTACGACGAGTCCAGGGGCCGATCTATACATATAGTCGTGTCCCCACTCTGTAGAGTTGATCGATCTATACATATAGCCGTGACCCCGATTATGGACATTCCCTTGACCTACGCTTCTCTTGTGTAGTGAGATGAGTCCTTTCTTCTCTCCCCTTGGGTTTTGTAGGATCCGGCTGTGAGCCGCTGAGGCAAGGACGAGAGGGAGTTGTCCTTGTCGCCTAGAGAGTGTGAGCGTGTGTGGTGAGATGTGTGTGGATGGGATGGATGTGTGGGAAATGTGTTAAAATTTGATATACAACTTACTACTATTTAATTACTTAACAAACCTGCATAGGAAAACCTACAGCCAGAGATAGGTTCTTTTCTCTACCCCTTGTATACCACTTTCCACAAAGCAATACGCAAAGCATAGGGTGGGAGCCAGTGGCCAGTACAAATCGTACTGAAAGATTTTGGATTCAGGTGACGAGCCGGAGGACGAGTTCGAGGACGTTGACCCGGAGGAGTAGGGTTTCGTGCTACGCTCAAGTCGGAGATGCTGAAGATCTACGCTTCCCTTCGTTGTTCTTTCTGCTGCGTGCTCGTGTGATTCCGCCCAGGTGGCGATGTAATAAATAAATTAGACTTCTTAATGTACTCTTTAAATTCAGAATTCGTGTATGACTATGATTATCGACTGTAATTTGATAATGCGATGGGATGATCTTCGGGACTATCGTGTTATAATTCGCATCTGTGGATTTTCCCTTCGAGGAAAATCAAGATCGTTACAGTTGGTATCAAAGTCATACTTGACCCTAGGACGAAACCCTTAGGATTGGACAAGCCATAACACACTAAAAAGAAACTCTTTTCGGTTAATTTGCCGACCCTGCATCTTTTTATGCATGGCTTACCTTTTTATAAATTGTCTTCTAACTCAACCTTGGAATCCATGCAGATGGAAGGCCTTCCTCAGTACCCGCCCCTCGGACCCCTACAGTACGATTCCGTCGACCTTCCGATCGATGGGACCGTCCATGGGGGTTTCACCCTCGTCCATCATGAGGTGCTCATCGAGCTGGGCATTGCTGCTGAGAGCCTCATGTACACTTGCCGAGGCAAGCCCTCGCCGGACGGTGGTCTGGAGGGCCACGTGGTGATCTCCCTCATGGTTCCCGCGAGTGAGACGGTGCCAGAGTTGCAGGCCTTCACCGAGCTGGAGGTGGAGACCTCCATCGAAGCCTGTGTGCAGTCCGTCTCCCACACGGCACTCCGCCACGTGATGCGTGCCGCATACGAGCGCCTCAAGGACGGCCACTTCTGCCTTCTCCCACGTGCCTTGGACCTCTCCAAGCGCGCTTGGGGGCAGCTCACTGACGCCGACCGTGCTGCTGCCACCGAGGTGGACCCTTGCGTCCGCATGTCTGGGCAGTACATCATGTACCAAGAACGGTACATTCTTGAGGTGGAGCACAGGAACCGCATCTACCGCAACATGCTCTTCGAGGCGGACAAGGAATTCCTGAAGGAGGCGCAGAAGAGGAAGGATCTGCAGAAGATGATCCTCGAGCTTCAGCAGAAGCTTGGGCGCCGTGAGTGCACTTTCACATTCCGTGCGAAGGCGTACGAGAGGGAGATTAAGGATCTGCAGAACAAGGCAGGCGATCTCGGGCTGAGGAACGACTACCTAGACAGCAAGGTGTTTGAGCTCCAGAGGGTCCTCGACGACAAGAATGGTGCCTTGGCCAGCTGCCATGAGAAGGAAATGAGGTTCCGCTTCAGTCAGATGAGGTTGCAGGCTCAGTGCAACCTAGCGCAGCAGGAGTTGATGCAGGTGCACTGCAATGCCGCATACAACACGAAGCACCTGATCGCCTCCATGAAGCTTACCGAGTTCGGCAAGGAGAAGGTGGACAGGGCTCTGGAGGGCTGGGTGGACTCCAACGCTAGACACGTCCAGGAGTACAAGGAGCTACAGGCGTTGCTGCCAGCGAAGTACCACAAGGAGGTCCGCAAGGAGGAGTTCGTTCTACCACCTACCCGCCTCAACCTGATGGTGTGTCCCTCGGACAAGTATCCCGACCCACCGCAGACGGAGGAGTATCTCTACGCCATGGAGTACGTCTCGCGTCTCCACAAGACTCCTGAGCAGATCGCGACGATGGACCAACCACAATCCCCCTCCATCGACAGCAACTTGATTAGCTACTCAGTCTAGTTCAGTCATGTTTCATGAATAATGTAGGAGCAGTAGAGCTGAGTTGGTCCTGCATGACCGTGAGACATGACTCACTCAGAGAGTAGAGTAGATTGTCCACCTTTTGGAGCCTACCTGTGTGTAGAGCATTCTCGCGAATCTTCTGGCGTAACTGCTGGGGATGTCGCCATGTAATAAACCCTTGTAATGGATGCTTGCTTGTTATCGCATTTTATGGTTGTTGTGGTTCTTTGTTTGAGTGTATGAGTAGTTAATTACTTTAACTAAATAATAATCGATGCACAATCACCTAACCCGTATGTCTTCTAGAAGGATGTCGACTCGCCATTCTGAACGTTTGGGTCGCCGTTCCCCTTCCCCCACACCGGCCGCACGTGGTCGCGCTCGCGGTCGTGGTCGTGGGCGTATGGGAGCTATCCCTCTCATCCTCAATGAGGAGGCGCCCCGCGTGCCTACCCCACCACCTGAGGAGAACCTTCCACCACCACCACCTTCCCCTCCACCTGCTGAGGATGTTCCGGCTGGAGCAGACCCACCACCACCACCTCCCCCACTTCTGACGGAGGTGATGGATCGCCAGACTCGCATCATGGAGGCCCTCTCAGAGAACCTGTTGAGGCAAAATGGAGGCTTCCAGAATGACTTCCAGAGGAAGCTGGAGGGGTTCCTCAAGCTGAGGCCGCCTACTTTCGACGGCACTGACAGCGATCCCATTGCCGCCGAGGACTGGCTGCGGGAGATCGAGAAGAAGCTGTACCTTACCACTTGATCCGACAAGGAGTGCGTTGGGGTCGTAGCTCACCAGCTCACTGGCGTAGCACGCGCATGGTGGGACAGTTTCAGTGACTCCCACCCTGACCCTGCTCATATCTCCTGGGAGGAGTTCACTGAGGCTTTCCGTGAGTACCATATTCCTGATGGTGCTATGGAGGCCAAGGCGGAGGATTTCCGCAACATCTCTCAGGGCTCTGAGAGGATTCACGAGTACGTGAACCGCTTCACCCGCATGATGCAGTATGCCCCCTCTGAGAGTGACACTGAGAAGAAGAAGATGTACTACTTCCGCAAGGTACTGAACCCTCGTCTCAAGCTGGCTCTCTCGGGTAACCCCAGTTACACCCTGAGGGAGATGATCGACAAGATGCTGGAGATTGAGAAGGACCGTCTGGAGGCTGACGTGTTCTTCAAGGAGAATAAGCGCAGTGCAGAGGCTACCTCTCGCTCCTCGGCCCGCTAGAGGCCATGAGTGAGGGGGCAGCTCCCGTCTCGCCCCCGTCTTCCTCAGGGAGCTGTGTGTGGCTCGAGCCGTGGAGGTGGTACCCACACTGCCAACTACCACCACCTCGCTCCGACCCGCCCTCTGTTGTGTCGCCCTGCGTCAGGTACCAGCACGTGGAAGGCACCTGCGCCCACCGCTATAGGCAGTGTGCCCTTCACTAGCTTCGGCTGTGGCCTACCGGGTCACAGGGTTGCTGACTGCCCCACAAGGACGACCGCTCCACCGACACCGTCCCCCGCTCGGCAGGCTCAGGGCACCCCTTACAAGGGAGCTACTGGACCTACCCATGGCCGCCTCACGCACCTGACAGCTGAGGACGCTCAGGCAGCTACCGACGTGGTGTACGGTATGTTCTTAGTACACGGTGTCAAGGCATCCGTGCTGTTTGATTCAAGAGCTACTTGTTCATATATCTCTACTAAGTTTGTACGGGAGCATGGTCCCTCAGTAACCCCTCGTCAGGTACCCATAGACACTCACTCACCTTTGGGAAACATCAGATGCACCCACAAATGCAAGGATGTGAGCATTACCATTGAGGGACACACCTTTCTAGCTGATCTTACCTTACTACCCTCTGATGGATTGGATGTTATCCTAGGAATGGATTGGTTGACTCAGCACAAGGGTGTGATATCATGCTCACCCAAGTACGTGATGATCACACACCCGAGTGGCCAAGTGGTTCGATGTGAGCCCAGCAAGGGGAAAACTGTCTCTAGATTGTGTACCCTTGAAGCCAAGGAGTTGAAGGAAGTGCCAGTGGTATGTGAGTACCCGGATGTGTTTCCTGAGGAGTTGCCGAGAATGCCACCGGATCGGGATGTCGAGTTCGTGATCGACCTCCTGCCAGGTACAGGCCCTATTGCTAAGAGGCCTTACCGCATGTCGGTAGATGAGTTGGGAGAGTAGAAGAAGCAGCTGGAAGAGCTGACAGAGAAAGGGTATACCAGGCCAAGTGCTTCCCCTTGGGGTTCCCATGTGTTATTTGTGAAGAAGAAGGATGGTTCCATGAGGATGTGTATTGACTACCGGAACCTGAATGCGGTCACAGTCAAGAACAAGTATCCATTGCCTCGGATAGATGACTTGTTGGACCAGCTGAGGAATGCTAAGTTCTTCTCCAAGATTGACCTTCGTTCTAGGTACCATCAGATGAAGATCAGGAACGAGGACATTCCTAAGACAGCTTTTGTCACAAGGTATGGGTAGTATGAGTTCACCGTGGTGTCCTTCGGTCTCACGAATGCCCCCGCATACTTCATGAATATGATGAACAAGGTGTTCATGAACGAGCTTGACAAGTTCATGGTGGTGTTTATTGATGACATTCTAGTCTATTCAGCCACCGCAGAGGAGCATGAGCTTCACCTCATAGCCATGCTCGAGAAGCTAAGGCAAAACCAGCTATATGCCAAGTTTAGTAAGTGCGAGTTTTGGCTTAAAGAAGTAGCATTCTTGGGTCACGTACTTACCGCTGAGGGAGTTGCAGTGGACCCGGCCAAGATTGAGGCTGTGAAGGAGTGGGAACAACCCCGCAGTGTGTCTGATATCAGGAGCTTCTTGGGATTGGCGAGATACTACCGTCGGTTCATCGAGAACTTTTCCAAGATAGCCAAGCCCATGACAAATCTGTTGAAGAAGACCAATGAGTTTGAGTGGACACCCGAGTGCGAAGAGAGCTTCCAAACACTCAAAACGAAGCTCACCACCACTCTAGTGCTAGCACTACCTGACATTAGGCAAGCCTTTGTCGTGTATTGTGATGCTTCGAGGCAAGGCCTAGGATGTGTTCTGATGCAACATGGAAGGGTTATCGCATATTCCTCCTGCCAGCTGAAAGAGCATGAGCAACGGTACCTGACTCACAATCTTGAGCTTGCAGCTGTTGTGCACGCTCTGAAGATTTGGAGGCACTACCTGATTGGGAAAAAGTGCGGGATCTATATAGATCACAAAATCCTGAAGTACTTCTTCACTCAGGAAGATCTGAACATGAGGCAGCAAAGATGGCTTGAGCTGATCAAGGACTATGATTTGGAGATACTTTACCACCCTGGGAAAGCCAACGTAGTCGCTGATGCCCTAATTCGCAAGAGCTACTGCCACACCATGATCACCAGCACCCTACCTCCAGAGTTGAACCGGGAATTGGAGGACCTCTAGCTCGATATAATACCCTCGAACTTGCTACACGAGCTTCGCATCCAGTATAATCTCACGGATCGGATACGCAAGCAACAACAGAAATGCCCAAAAATGCGAGAAATCAGGGATCTGATGGGGCTAGGCAAGTGCCCGGAGTTCAGAGAGGATGATCAGGGAACCATTTGGTACAAGACAAGGATCTATGTCCCCGCCGATCAAGCTTTGCGTGATGAGATCCTGTCTGAGGCACATGATTCCAAGTACTGTATCCACCCAGGGGGTGTCAAGATGTATGCTGACTTGAAGAAGCATTTCTGGTGGAAAGGCATGAAAGCCGAAATTGCAAGCCATGTGGCTCGATGCGATATCTGCAATCGAGTCAAAGTGGAGCACCAAAGACCCGTCGGGCTCTTGAAGCCGCTGGATGTTCCTGTCTGGAAGTGGGATAACATTGCTATGGACTTTATAGTCGGTTTGCCTCGATCACAAAAGGGGCACGACTCCAACTGGGTGACAGTCGACCGTCTAACCAAGGTGGCACACTTTGTCGCAGTCAAGACTGACTACCGTTCGGACAAGTTGGCAGATCTGTACATTGAGAACATCTTACGACTGCATGGGGCACCCACCAGCATTGTATCCGATCGGGGAACTCAGTTTGTGTCTTAGTTCTGGAAATCACTTCACCAGGCTATTGGTACTCAGCTGGACTATAGCACGGCATACCACCCTCAGACTGATGGTCAGAGAGAAAGGGTGAACCAGGTCCTGGAGGACATGCTCCGAGCTTGTGTCTTGAAGTATGGCTCGGATTGGGAGAAATGCTTACCGCATGCAGAGTTCTCTTACAACAATAGCTTTCAGGCTAGTCTCAAGATGTCTCCGTTCGAGGCCTTGTATGGGAGACCTTGCAGAACCCCGTTGATGTGGTCTGAACCTGGTGAAAGATCTTTCTTTGGCCCTGCAAAGATCAAGGATGCCGAAGAAAGGGTCACTCAGGTGCGAGAAAACTTAAGGATCGCACAGAGTCGACAGAAGAGCTATGCCGACAAAAGAAGGAGAGACTTGGAGTTCAAAGTGGGGGACTTCGTGTATCTCAAAGTGTTGACACTTCGGAGCACCTCCCGTTTTCACATGAAAGGAAAGCTAGCACCAAGGTTTGTGGGACCTTACCGCATCTGTGAGAGAATTGGCAAGTTGGCCTACAAGGTGGAGCTCCCCGAAGAACTCGTGGGGGTGCACCCAGTGTTCCACGTGTCTCAGCTGCATAAGTGCTTGAAGCTACCCAGTGAGCAGATTCCCTCAGAGGTTCTCGATCTGCAAGACACCCTGGAATACAAGGAACACCCGGTTCTGATTCTCGACAGAGCCACCAAAGAAACCAAAAGCACCACAATACCCATGTGCAAGGTTCAGTGGAGCAACCACACTGAGCGTGAAGCCACTTGGGAGAAGGAGTCTGAGCTCCGGTTGTTGTACCCCTACCTCTTCAAAAGGTACGTCTCGCTTTAAATCTCGGGACGAGATTCCAATGAGGGGGGAGGACTGTCACAACCCGAGTTTTCAAAACACACAAAAATCTGAACTTTTTAAAATTTTCCTTGCATAGCCCATGATTGGTGTCTGCATGATAGGAAACCCATGTGTTAGTTGCACAAGTAGATCCCAATAGTGTTAATTATAGTTGCATAGCCTATGATAACTTAACCCTGATTTGCGTCTTATGGAGTTTTGAGTGATAACTAATTGAGCTAACTAACTTGTTGGTTTTTAAAAGATAAAAGAAAAAGGAAAGGGAAAGGAGAGAGGGTTGGCCTGCAAAACCAGCCCAGCCGGCCTAGCATCTAGCCCAGCCCAGTCCGCCCAGCAGACCAGCAGGTGGCCCAGCCAGCACCCCATCCCGCAACGCTAGCCGGCCAACCCATCTAACCCCCCCCCCCCACGCAGGGCCTAGCAGCAGGATAGCAGGCCGTATGCCACCCGCACTCTCTCCCCTCTCCCAACCTCGCTGACGAGTGGACCAGTGGGGCCCACCTATCATCCCTTTCCCCCACCCCTTGCTCTGCTTTTCCCTCCGCCGAGAACAGAGCAGCGCAGCTGGCAGGCCAACTTCCCGCCGCGCCCCGCGCCAAACCCCGGCCCCAGCCGCCAGAGGCTCCGTGTGTCGCGCCTCCCTTTTGCAACCGCCTATGCTCGGCGCCAAGAGCCTGATGGCAGAGCGTGACGCCGCCTGTGGTGACGCCGCGGCACCCCCTTTTGACCGCCGCGCCGTTCGAATTGGACGCGCCGCAGCGCGCCAAGCTCGCCCCGCTCCCCGAAAACCCTAGCCGAGGCCCTCCATCCGCCCTCCATTTGAACCAACGCTTCCACGGCCGTCCATCGCCACCCCATGATCGGCGCCGGCCTATAAGAGGCAAGGCCCCGACGCCCCGCGTGTCCCCAGCCCTAGCCGCCACCAGCGGCCACACCCGCACCAAACCGCAACAAGGAGAAGGAAGGAGAGGGAGGGAGGAAGGAGGAGGAGGAAGCCAGCCGTGCGACGCCGTCCGAGCTTGCCGGAGGAAGGACCTCGCCGTCGACTACGTCAGCGTTGCGGCTCTGCACAACACTGCATCGCCTCGCCACAGCACCAGCTCGCCCTGCACCGGTAGCCTCCTACCCCGCCACCTACGGTGAGTCGCCACACCCCGACCGTGTCTGCCTCGTTGCGTCGCATGCTCGCCCTGGCCGGACCATGCCTTGGCAAGGTCTCATTCCGGCCACACCACGCACCCCGGGCTTCTATCATCTACGCTATCGCCTTCACCGCACTAGCCCCCCCCCCTCAAACACACGACCACCACCACCAGAGCACCTTGAGCCGAGTCCGCCGCGTTCGCCTCGGCAATGCGGCCAAGCTCCTCGGACACTACCACCACGCCTTGTCGTGGCCGTTCCGCCGCGCTCCGGTCACCTCGCGCGCCGAGGACATGCCGTTCAGCCTCGCCATCGCCGCGCACACTTAGCCGCCTCGCTGGTAGAAGCCGCGTACAATCACACCGCCATGACCTCGAGCACCGTCGCCGACCGAGCCGACGTGGCGTACCGCGGCGCACTTCGCCGCGACGCACGCGCTCCGCTAAGCCGCAGCTCTCACCCGCGTGCGCCACAGCTTGTCCAGCGCAGCACAGCCGTAGCCTTACCGCCACGCTTCGACCGCCTCGCTCGCCGAGGGGAGGTCATCGAGCTGCTCTGCCGCCACGCCAGAACCCTGAGATGGCACACCGCCATCCACGCCACCACGGCGCCACACGCCAAGCCACCATAGCAGAAGACGCCGGCGCGTCACCCACCCGTCGGCGGTATCTAAGGAAGCAGGGGAGTAGAGCAGGTGGAGCAGAGAAGCAGGAGCCGGAACACTCGTGCGTGCGCGCGTGCGCACACCGCGCTCGCGCCCGGAGCAGAATAGAGGGGCCGCGTCTGTCGTGCGCTTGCGTGCGGCGCACCGTGGACCAGAAGGCGGAAGGGGAAGAGGGTCCACCATGGACCAAGCAGGCCGGTCGGGATGTTTCATAGGCCAGTAGAAGGAAGAGAAGGGTTGGGCCTTGGGTGCTCGGCCAGCCCAAAGGGGGGAGGGAAGAAAGATCAGAGAGGAGGCCGTGTGCCTTGGGCCAGAGCCGGCGCGGCCCAATGGAAGACAGGCCAGCGGCCCCCTTTACCGAGCCAGTCGGGCCAAATAGCCACAGCCAGCCCAAAAACCCTATCCCCACCTTTTTCTTTTGTTTAAACTTGGTTTTAAGACTTGGAAAATCATAGAAAATGCATATGTCTTCGGAAAATTACAAACTTGGTGTCCAAATCTTTCTAAAACCAGACCCTAGGTCTTAGGCTTGTGTTTGAGTGCTTTCGGGTTTTTGTTTCTCTATTTGCATCTTTGTGATTATCTGTAGTTTTGTCTAAGTCGCGGATCTTGTTACGAATTAGACCCGGAGGAGCCGACAGCTGAGGAGGAGGACCCAGACTACACAGAGGACGCCGACGATGACTGCATAGGTGCCACGTCCCACCCACCATCGTAGCACCTATTAGACATATCATGTTACTGAGTAGATTGCTAGTGCTTTACTTTATGCAATTGCTCTGAATAGGTTGCATGGTAGATTGTTTGCAAAGCCAATACCTTGTCGCAACCTTTCCCCTGCACACCCGCTTATAGGCTAGACACCGCTTATATTTACCATGTCACATGCTCTATTCATGCTTTTACCTTGATGATGATTAGAGGACTTGCTTGTGCGTGGATTTAGGCACGGTGTGCCACTAAAATGCTATGGTAACAACTGGGGAGGTCTTGGCGTGTGTCTTGGGTGTGTGGTGAGGGTCAAGTCGATTGGACAGGTCCTACGACGAGTCCAGGGGACGAGTCTTGCCGGGGGTGCGACCTGGGCATCCCCACGAGAGGTACCTGTGGCGGGTACATGTGTTCTGAGGAGGTCCCGGGGCGAGCCCCGGGATAGAGGTGTTGTGATGGCATGGGGGAGGACCTCAACTGGAGGAGATGACCTGTCTGATCCCACCTAGGACCTGATATCAAGTGGACCGGAACCTTGGGAACCCTCGTGCACACCACTCGTCCCTGATGGGCGGGGTACGGATATCTATCAGTTTGGGCAATGCCATTACTGCCAGGTTGTTAGGTGATAGGGTGGGTGGTGCCGGTGTTGAGACCCGTACCATCCTAGATGCGCAGTACCACGGTGGCCAGGTGTTGCGTCTCCCAGTCTCAGTTTGTCGGTGCACCGGGGAGCCCCAGGGCTGAGTGCAGGATGGTATCGTTCCGGATCGAGAGATAGCCCGTTATCGGCCTAGGCATTGCGCAACGTCGATGATGGCGATCCTGTGGGTATAGGTGTACACACTCTGTAGAGTTGATCGATCTATACATATAGCCGTGTCCCCGATTATGGACATTCCCTTGACCTACGCTTCTCTTGTGTAGTGAGATGAGTCCTTTCTTCTCTCCCCCTGGGTTTTGTAGGATCCGGCTGTGAGCCGCTGAGGCAAGGACGAGAGGGAGTTGTCCTTGTCGCCTAGAGAGTGTGAGCGTGTGTGGTGAGATGTGTGTGGATGGGATGGATGTGTGGAAAATGTGTTAAAATTTGATATACAACTTACTACTATTTAATTACTTAACAAACCTGCATAGGAAAACCTACAGCCAGAGATAGGTTCTTTTCTCTACCCCTTGTATACCACTTTCCACAAAGCAATACGCAAAGCATAGGGTGGGAGCCAGTGGCCAGTACAAATCGTACTGAAAGATTTTGGATTCAGGTGACGAGCCGGAGGACGAGTTCGAGGACGTTGACCCGGAGGAGTAGGGTTTCGTGCTGCGCTCAAGTCGGAGATGCTGAAGATCTACGCTTCCCTTCGTTGTTCTTTCTGCTGCGTGCTCGTGTGATTCCGCCCAGGTGGCGATGTAATAAATAAATTAGACTTCTTAATGTACTCTTTAAATTCAGAATTCGTGTATGACTATGATTATCGACTATAATTTGATAATGTGATGGGATGATCTTCAGGACTGTTGTGTTATAATTCGCATCTGTGGATTTTCCCTTCGAGGAAAATTGAGATCGTTACAGTCATTATTTACCAAATGTATGGCTGAGTGTGGATACTTCACACACTCTATATCATCTTATAGGACAACCTTGAAATGTCTGAACTATCCATACAGTTTTTGTATCGATCTCACACATATTCTCTTGAATATGATCAAGGAATTTAAGAAATTCAAATATTATTTAAGATAGGAGGGTCTTAAAATCTATTTCCTTGTGGTACTTATTGTACCCACACTTTAAAAAAACTATGACCATAATAATAATAATTTTTTCACCTCATCCCATATGATGACCAAGTTAGCTACAACCAAAACAAGACTTATCTCATTACTTATATCACATATCCAATGTTTGAAAGCCCAAGTTTGGTTTTGGTTAATTGATGAAACCTATGGACTAACCCTATGTGCTAAGCTTGTGATCTAGCTAGGGTAATCCACTTTGTCATGAGAATCTATAAGGATGATCATGATGGATCAAATGCTCCATGAACAAGGAAAAGAAGAAAGAGAAAAACAAAAATGGGCTCAAGGCAAAGGTATATCTTAGGGTCATTTTTTGTTTAGTGATCAAGACACCATAGAGGGTGTGATCACATTTAGGATTGGTAACCATACTTTTAAGAGGGGAAAATAGTATGTGGTTACAATTGTCAAGTGCCATTAGGTGGATCATTATATGCATTGCATTCATACCTAATGAGCAACCCTTGTAAAACTTGATAAAATATGCCAACACATGAGCACAAGTAGTAGAACACTTGGTGGTGGCACATGAGATCAAGGGGAGAAATGAGAAGTGAATTCTCACTGAGTTATAGGCTCCAAACCAGTTGCAGGAAAGGCTTCGAACCATTGGAAGTGGTCCGGTGGCTGGCCCTTGCACTTGGCTGCATCACTGGAGGCTCCGGACCAGGGCTATGCAGAGGCTCCGGACCAATCTCCATTGGTCCGGTGGTGTTGACTCGGCAGTCAGAAGAAAAGACAAAGGCGTCGGACCAGGCAATATAGTCCGGAGGTAAGCTCCGGACTAGAGTCTGAAGCTTTGGTGCTTGTTGTGTAACGTTGAGAAAGGCTCCGGACTAGAAGTATTAGTCTGACGGTTGTGCTCCGGACTCGAGTCCGAAGCCCTGGAGCTCACTGCATAAACTTGGAGAAACCGTGGATCAAAGCGTCGGACTAGGCCTCCGGACTATGGCAGGTAGTCCGACGGTGTTCTATGTCGCGCGCCAATGGCTAGTTTGAATTTGAAAAGGACGTGTGGCTCTCGAAGAAGGCGTCGGACCAATGCGTGGGACCAGAGAGATTGGTCCGGAGGTCTCGCAGACTAGTCCGACAGTCGCGTTTCTGGCTAAGAAAAGGGCATAACGGCTAGTTTCCTTTGAGGGGCTATATAAGGTGTTTGGCCGGCCCAAGCTCACTCTTTTGCACTCTTGGACATTTCATACACATTGTGAGCTTGTGACACACACTCCCACTCATCTACAACTTGATTGATCATCCATTTGAGAGATTTGAGTGACTCTAGTGCATTGTATGAATTGAGTTCATCTAGTGGCACTTGGGAGTTGTTTTTCGCTGTGATTTTCTTGTTACTCTTGGTGATTTCCATCACCTAGACGGTTTGGAGCAGCAGTGTGGTTTCAGAAGCTTGGTGATTGTGCTTCGTTGACCACAAGTGTGATTGTGAGGGGTTCTTGTGCCTTCCCCGCGGGAGATCGCAAAGGTAACTCTAGTGGATTGCTCGTGTCATTGAGTTACTCTCATTTGGGTGGATTCTTGTGGTGCCGGGTAGTGGGCTAGGCTGTGATTGCTAATTAGCCACCGAATCAGCACTTGAGTAGTCGACACAATGGGGACTAGCTTGGTGGCAACCAAGTGAACCTCGGGAGAAAAAACTCTTTGGTGTTCATTGGGATTGATTCTTCATATTGACATCCATACATCACAAGGCATCGGTATAACAATCACCTCATATCTTGTATTTACATTCTTCCATATCTTGTCTAGTTAGCTTACTTGTTAGTTGTTCTTGCTAGCTTGAGTTGAGTACCTTAGGTTTTTTCTATTGTTTGTGAGGCACTAAACTAACTAGATTTTCTTGGATAGGTGGCTTTGCACCCCGAGTAGAGCTAGAGCAAAAAGCTTCGCTTAAGTGTTAATCTAACCTTTGCTCTAGTGGTTTGTAGAATATTTAATATGCTATTCACCCCTTCCCCTCTAACCATCTAGGACCTTTCAATGTTGTCTTTGTATGTTTCCTTACAAAAACATATTTGGATATCTCTATGATTTGGAAAGGTATGAGTGTAATTAGGACATAATTAAACATCTCAATCGCTAACTTTATATCCATAGGAAGAATGATAGTGGGAAAATAGGTCAAAATATCATTGCACCACATCAGTGAAGGATAGAAGTATGCCCTCTTCTTGTCATAAGAACTAGGAACATTTAGTTTCTCTAATTATAGAGTTTTTGGTACAAATATCCACTAGGCACGTATCATTCCACCTTAGACTGATTCCCGTACAATCGATATTATAACAAGGATTCAATGAAATTCTCATCAAATATATAGAAGTTCATAAATATTGTCAATATCAAATACATCAATATGATACCAACAATAGTTATGAATTGACAACAAGTATTATAATATATTTTGATGGACACTAACAAATAATATCAATGGACCATGAGATTATTCAAAATCTCAAAGCAAGTCATTCAAAGTATATTTGATGATAATAGTGTCCATGTATTTGATCTACAATGAAAGCAACTCACATTTGAGGTTCATTAAATGCTTCCATTAGTCCATAGGACAAAACTAATATAATTGACCACTGCCCATGTGGAATATTGATGCCATCTAGAGCGAGTTCAACAAACTCCTCTGAAGTCAGTATCCATAACATGTGACGAATCATTGATTTAATTAATTTACACCTAAGGTAAAATAAAAATCACTATATTGATATTGTAATCTCTAATGCAAAATTTAGGGAGTTCCATATCCTGTTACTTTGTTTTGGATACTTGGAGGTGGTGACTAAACTATTAAACTCATAATAACTAGAGGTAATCACAAAATGTGTGGACCTCACAAATGACCATTATTAATGTTGGTGCATACATCGTTGATAATCTCTATATCTAAAAACATAGAGTAGATCTTTCAGCAGTAGACAAATGATATGCTATTGTAGGCACGGTCTCTGAGCTGATATATTCGATGCCTAAGACTATTGCATGTACGTAACCTTTAATAATAAATGATAATAGTCACCATAAAGATGTATCATTCATATATTTTCTGTTGATCTTTAATAATAAATGATAATAGTCACCATAAAGATGTACCATTCATATATTTTCTATTGACACTAAAAATGGGTCTCAACATCAACACTGCGTGAGGCTGTGTAAAGAACGTCATGGAGCAGAATCATGATCTCCTAAACCTCAGATGACAGGGCCAAATCGGTTGATTCGATCTTGAGGCGTGCCAGTCAATTTAAACTGCCGGATGTAAACCATCAAATTATGGAACAGGCTGGTTGTTGCCAAACAGTTCCATGATATATGACTCAAATAGCCGATGGTCAAAAAAATTGACTAGAGTCAACTCCTAACAATATAAGGCATATGACAATAAAATTCGAACAACTATTCATGATATATAATCAATAAGCATGTGATTAGCCGATCTTATCAATGTATTTATCGATAAAGATGCAACACATATAGCATTTACTAACTCAAGCTACCAGATCGATTGAATGTGTCAAATAAAGAATAATCATCAACAGAGGTGTGTTTCCATACAGCCATGATAATAATTAACCCGGTAACATGACTTATTTACTAACAATGAGGTGTTCCCATGCAGCCATAATAGTAAACAAACCAAATTACATTCAATGTACTCAAAGAATCTGATCATGTTTGGATTAGCAAGCGCATATGTATTATATGAATAAATCATAGTTGGATCAGCTATTCAGCCGATACATGGTCCATGAGGCACGAATAAGATCTATCCACTTAGTTACAGTTAGATCTAGAACTAGATAAATGTAGCTTGACACACTTGACAGTGGAGTCCGGAAGATACATCCGATAACAAGTATATTAAAACAAATCTATTTATTCTTAAATCAATCCATAACTAACCAGATATCTCAAACGCACGACATGTAACAATCGCGATCAACAGATGAGCCGATAAGATCT
This sequence comes from Microstegium vimineum, assembly GCA_022036555.1. Taxonomy (NCBI): domain Eukaryota; kingdom Viridiplantae; phylum Streptophyta; class Magnoliopsida; order Poales; family Poaceae; genus Microstegium; species Microstegium vimineum. The sequence continues at coordinate 18,069,566 of CM039119.1, forward strand.
TAGATCCATCATTTTGACGAGTATAAGCATGGATGAGCTCAAAACGATAGATTTAGATAGAGTTAGAGTTTAGTCTAATCGGTTGATTTTGATTGTGCAAGATACTGTTATAACAAATAAACCAATTAAAATAAAAAATATCGATAACTCAATGAATCTATTAGATTGTCAATCTGATAGAGCCAATAACTAGCTTGAATAATTGCTCATGTGAGATTGAAGCAATGCAGCCCCATAAGTAAAGATTCAAACCGATAACTATCTCAAATCGAGCTTGTACAAGATTAGATAATGCAGTCGTACAAACGAGACATGAACCGTGGCTATACTTACAAGCAAACCGAAGGTCGATCTAGCGAATGCAACCTTGTTTGTCGAAGGTTTCGCCAAGATCTAAATTACTCCTACTCCTAAGGGTTGGCCAGAGTTGAAAAGGGTTTGTATTGATTTGTTGGATGTCCCCTACAATGACTTAGGCTTTGCATTTATAGACCATAGCATAAGTCCCAACCTGACACGAATACTAAATGAAAATATGGAAATACAAGATAACTTGATCTCAATCTTTCTTTTCAACGGAGCTCGACGTGCATATCTTGCCGCAACCAACGTAAGACCCCTTCCTTCCGCGATCTTTCCTTAGTCGATAACCTTAGCCGATTATTCAAGTTCATCCAATACACTGGTTATTTAAGTCTACCATCAGGACCCACATGCGCATATCTCGGCGCGCTAAAATATGGTGTCAACATTTTCAAAATACTTATTTGGGACAATACAATGTAGATAACCCTCAAGTTTAATTAAACATGTAGATCTCTCAGCAATGGTCAAATAATCACTAGCATAGGCACGATCTCTAGACTTGATAATTCAAGATGAATTAAGCGCAGCCAATGTCTAGGACTTCATTGGTGTTAGAATCCCAAATGTATTTTAGATATGAATATAACATTTTTTCACAATCCGTCATTAATTAACTGTCAATTAATTAAGAGGATATGATTTTGTTGCAAGTAACATTAATTGCTAAAAACAAAACCGACAATCTTTTTGTGTTTACATATGAACAATTTCTTGGTTTTAAAAGCAAACAACATATATATAAAAATAAAAACTCAACCATACTAATATTGTTAGAGTCCACGACTAAAACAAGAAACCATAGACTAGGAAAACATGTCTAAACAATACCATAGCAAATCAACTGCAATACAATATATCATGATGCAATTTGTGAGATTCAAAAGTCTCAACAAGTATTTACACTTGGTAAAATTCTGCATCATAATTTGTTTTGATTCAAGATCTAAAACCAGTATTTATATCAGACATAAATTTATTATATTGCAGCAATATTTTTATGTGCAAAATGAATCTGGAAAGGCAATTATATAATGTACAGAAAGTATAGGGATATTTATGTAAAAGATGCACAATCAGTCAATCATCTCCTTTCCGCAGGAAGAGGAACGGGCGTTTCTGGATGACTTCGCTTTAGGAAAATGGCGTCCCTTGGCCTGGTGGCCGCACTTACCCCACTGCCGGTCAGCCGATCACCACCGCCGCGGGTTGATTCCTCAGCCGCCGTCCTGGCCGCAGGTGTGTGAGCCGAGCGCGGCTGCCGGTCACCAGGTGCAAGGCCGTAGCCGTGGAATCGCCTTTGTGGGTGAGTAGTGCAGTTCTTAGTCTAGTTGGTTAAAGCGGCACCCATAATGGAAGCGAATTTCAGGTTGTGGCTTGACTTCGTGAAGCTCGAGATATTTGTCGGCTCAGTACTTCGGAGGTCCTCATAGGGGTAGGGTTTGTGTACGTGTATTCATAGGGGTGAGTGTGCGTGCATGTTAAGTGTATACGTTATACTGTGTAATTCTAAAAAAAATAAAAAAAATAAAAATAAAATGAAATTAGCTCAATAGAACAAAAGAAAGAAAATTGAAAAACATAAAAATAAAATTGAAATAAAGAAAATAAATTAAACAGAGTAAAAGAAAAGGAATAAAATAAAGATGATAAGACGCTCAACTACTCAATCCTGTTGATGGTCCGCTGCACTAGCTTCAGGCTGTAGGCTGTGAGCCAAACACAGCTAACATTCGGCCCAAATAAAAAAAAACTAGCAGCCCATTATGTACAAATGGTCGGCGCCGACTAAGCGTATGAGGGGGGTCTTAGCTGCCGATCCGGTGGCAGATAGCACCCCACTGACCGCCCCTCCCATCTGTTAAAAAAAATAATTTTCATTCTCAGTTTGTTCACTAAATTGGGTCTAATTCAACTATTTTATTGGGCCAAGCAGTCATACACTGCAAGCTAAATTTGCTGACATCAGCACCGGTCTTATACTTTTTGAAGTAAAAAAAATCTCCTAAACCAAGTATCATAATTAAAATCTGATTACATCATCGTCTTTTTTGCATAAAATCTTTAAAACTAGATCCCACATAAATATATTTCGATACTTTTTTTAATAAAATATTTATCTCATAATAAATCTATATTTAAAAATAATCGTTGAATATCATATTAATAATACACGAACATAAAAAAATAACAAAGAACATTATATTTATACTACACGTACACGAAGATCATATACTGAAGTAATTAAACATAGTAAAAAAAAATAAAAATGCTATCAAACATCATAAATACATTATATAATATCGTTTTAACACTACACAAATATCATTAAATAACATAGAACATCATGTTTAATACGTTGCCACGGCCTGCGACGCGCCGGCGCCGCTAGACCATCTCCTTCAGCTGCGCCAGCGCCTCCGTGTCCGGCTTGTAGATGGGGTTGTCGACGCCGCTTCCGTTGCCTGCGGGGTACTGAAACCCGCTTGAAAGAGGAGTCCTCTTTCTCCCGTTCGCCGCCGCGGCCCTTCATCCTTCTGCAATCACCGAGGACTTCACTGGCAACGAGCACACACTAGGTATGCACACCATCTTCTCTTTCCTTCCTGCTGTGCGAAACCGAGCGCCCCAAACCCTAATGTAAGCTATTCTTAGCCGGATCTGCCCTGGATCTGAACCGCATATACATACACCATTCCGCCTAGCTTCGAGTTTTTTTTTTTTTGGCAAAAGGAAAAAAAAAATCGGTTCTACATTTGTGCGCCTGATTCTTATACTGAATTACGCATCTTCATCCGTAAAGGGTTGTATTTTGCTAGCCGCATGTGAGTGCCTATGCAAGTTTGTTGTGTCAAAAGTAAAACTGAAAGTTGAGATATGATCCCACTCTATTGCATACTTGCATTCTAAAAGAGGGTTACATTTATTGATTGTTGCTTCGGTCAATTACCAACCAGCCATTCAATTGTTAATTGTTGCATACGAAAATATTGCATAACCTATCATAACCCCTTTGGAGCATCTACCTGATTTTGTTACCAATTTCTGCTAGTAATAATAGTGTTGGACACAGAATGGAAGGGCGCCGCTCAAAAGAAGTATCATCTGCTGAAGCTGTCTTGGTGGGAGCATTGTCATCTGGTGTTAATGTAAGACATTCCTTTTGATGGCATAATCCGTGCAGCGTATTCCATATTTGGTGTATATGATGTCAATTCAACTTTAGTCATGTCTATTCTGAGTGCAATGTAGTGTGTTTTGGTACATTATCTCATTATATACTGAGTCTCATATTCAACATTAGTCTTGCCTCTGTTTTGCATGGTTTTGGCATTACACATGTTGATGAGAAAGCTTAATTGATTTACTTTTGCTGTGTAGGCTCCCACGTGGTTTGTGCTCAAGATTACGTTTTTGCTCCTGGCCTTGTGTTTTACGGCGATGCTTGCGCTAGCGTTTTCATCGAAAAACTTTGTAATTGTTGCGCATGTTCTTCTGCTTGTAACTATTGGAACCGTGCTATTTGTGCTGCTTAACAGGTCAGTCTATCTACCCGGTTATATCTTCCCTGTGAACACCTTTACTCTTGTTTGATGAATGATTAATTGAAGTGCCATTACTGTATTGTAGGTTTCTGGCTGAAGTTGGGCTTGTGCCTGTTGAACAACAGATGAAGGAGATGGGCATCCACAAAACAGAAGCCACAGATAAAGACAAAATAAATTAATCAGTGACTGGCTTTTATGATATGGAAGACAGTTTAACACCTTACATCATTTGACAGAGTGACATTATCTCTGATGATAGTGTGTGTATTCACTTCAGACAAATGAAGTTCAGACAGTACAATTTTGCGCAGATAATCATACACCTTTGGACATACTTGCAAATGGAAACTCTGGTCCAAATCTGAAGTGAAATGGATGTACCAGCAGAGTACATCAAGCCTGCTTTCCCTCTTCCTTAGGTTTGCTCTTCTTTTTCTTGATGTAGCAGAAGCATGAGCAGCAGGGGAATTGAAACAAGAACTTCATTGTCAGAGAAATCACCAATACTTTGTTTGGAGAAGTGTGCCCAAGGGATTTGCATGCAATGCAACCCTTAAATATATTACATGGATGCCTCGCTTAACGGTGGACATTAGAATTTGTGACTCAGGTGTCTTTGGCATGAAGCTTTTAACCGCCCCTGATACTTCCTTTTGTTTATGATTTGTGCAATATGGCCGTGTCAGTGATCAGAGGAGATTTTCACTGAAAGTAACTATCATTCCTTTCATTTATTTTTTATTAACCCTAATGAACCTCAGAAGCCATGATGGCTTTTGATTCTTTGAAGCTTGATTGAAACGTTGGAAAAGCCTTCCGTCACTCAGGATGGAAGGGATGTTCTTTAGCTGCCGATGTGTGCAATCCCGTGTAACCTTTTAGTCGTTCGGATTCAGTGTATACCATTTAGTCGTTCGGATTCAATGCACACGTGAAGCTCTACAGACAAAGTTGTCTAAATACATGTTTCTCTCATTGTTCTAACTTTTTCTCTCTTATATTTGCATTGTCAGATGTTGCTTGCATGGTTCGACTTGTACGCATAAGTAGCAGCAGATACTTAGAGAAGCATCTGCATATATGCACACAGAAGTTAAAGCGCCGCATTCCCGTTAATAGTGGCTAAGCACATCTCAGGTGTAGATACAAAATAAACATATCCCAAGCTCATATAAGTAGCCAAAAATGTACACCTCCATCTTTAGAGTTCAGAGTGTCCTGGAGTGGCTCCAACAGGTACTCAGCGCTTGCCAGCAGCAACAGATCTCAGAGAAGCACCAGCAACCTCATCAACAACAGATACTCGGAGCAGCACCAGCAACCTCATCACAGGCGCCATGCGAGTATACCATAACCATCCTCCAGTTTTGCTGCAGAACCCGTCCTTTCTAGACATGCTTTAAAGTATTATTTTTCTCCACTTCATCTCATTTCCTCTTTTCACCTTGGCCTAACCCCATCCTTTTCCAACTCAGCACTCTTCCTCGAACACTCATAGGCATAATGCAAGCAACTTTACAAACCGCTCTGGCTGAAACATTGAACAGATGCACCAGTTTCACTCCTACAAAGAGCAAAATAATGTATAACCATACACAACCAATGCACAGCAAGGCTCAGCCATTCATTTACACAAATATACCTCATAGGGGGGCAAAGAATCATCCTCGTGCCAGTGTAGAACCACCAGAAGCTTGAACACGGTCTTCTGAGCAAAGCAAACCCTAATTAATTACCACATGCACTTACGAATTGAACAGATATAGGAAACTCAGTACAAATTTCTAACAATTCAACATAGAGCCTTTGTAACTGAAAAAATTAAAACCCTACAACACAAAATCAAACCCTTCACCCCTCCCTATTTTGCCAACCAAAATCACCAAGACAAACACTTGAACACAAGCTTGCACTACTACTGACCTGTAACTGGTTCTCACTCTTGCTCTCTCCGTTTGTGCTATACCCCTTGTCTTCTTTGCTGGATTACTTTTGTCAGATAATTTGATGAAGGGGAGGAACAATGGTGTCGACAGCTGATTTTGGTAAATGGGAGAAACCGTCAAATTCATGCCACCCTCTATGTGCGCCATCCAGTGGATCAGTTCACCTCGTGTGCACATCCCTGTTGCCTACAGGCATGCCATGTTTGACAGGGTATGTACTAAGCAATGGGATTGTGGCTCCAGAAAAAAAAATAGGGATAGTACATGCAGTTATGTAAGACCATCGAAGACAGCTTTGTTTCTTTGTCAAATTGCATACAATGTGATTAGCTATATTCTACTGTCCTTATTGTCTATGCAAACCACTTTAGAAGGATGTATAAGCACTCTCCACAAAACCACTATTCAGTTAGTTGCTTGGATAGCACATACTACTTTTATAAAACAATTAGGAGTAAAGAACCTCATCTCTAAAGCCTGAACTCAGTTTGAAATGGTTTTCAGGGAGAAATGGTATTTAAGTCCTTACTCCTCCACAGTATCACATTTTGTTTACTAATTACCGTACATTTAAATAAGGATAACATACAAACCTTCTATAATGTTACCTAACAGAGTTGATATTAAGAAATGATCATGTCTCAATTTTCCTCTCTGGGGCAGATTTCTGGGATTGACAAATTCATGCTTCTAAAGTGCCCAGCAGTGTTTCTCATCACATGTAAATATTAAAAAAAACAAATCCTGGCAGAAATTCATGTATCAAAACTGACTCTGTGCTCCTGACCTCCACAAATGGTCAAGGCTGGGCCATTATGGCCCTTCATATCATGATGAAAATCCTTGTCTAGCACATGAAAGTGCAAGTGTACAGGACTATTGAAAGCCCCAATGTCCTTCATCTTCACCACAGATAAGTGGACTAACTGTGTCAGCCAGCTATGCAGTTCAGACCATTTTATCCTAATCAGGATGAAAAGTTATAAATTATATCACTGATGTATTGGCCTTTGTGTCCTGGACAGATGCACTGAGAGTATCATAAACAGTTATCTCAATATGTGATATTCTGATGCTTACCAATATGGCATCCAGCTTCTTTGCCTAATGTCACCAATAATCCCCACATGAGCATAATCCATCCTTGAAATGATGAAAGCGCTTTATGTCTCTAACAATAATCTCTCGTCCAGTAATCTTTGTAATAATCTTTATTGCTCCATGGCAATCGGTGCAGACCCGGAGATTCTTTATGACATGGATTACTGACCCTTGTACAGAGTTCATCAAGGCAAACGCAACAGCAAGCTTTTCACTATGGATGCGCAGCATGGATTCTCTCTCTTCTACATCCAAATCATGAAGAACAGAACCTGTATTTGGTACATGGCCTGCTTCTTGAATTCTCTCAAGCAGTTTCTCCAAATAAGCATAGATTTCCTTGTACTGTGGATGACTCTTGTCCCCAACATAAAACAAATGGGTTTTACCTTTCAACTCCACCGAGCTATACCCTGGAGGCTTTTCTATTCCTCTGGTTTTAACCAAAACTCTTATTCTTTCCACATCTTTCCACATTCCAGCTTCTGCATATATATTTGACAAGAGAACATAATACCAGAGTTAGTTGCATCCAATTCAAACAATCTTTCTGCAGAAATTTTCGCCAACTCAACATTTTTGTAGATTCGGCAAGCACTAAGAAGAGCTCCCCACAAAGCAGCATCGGGTTTGACTTTCATTTCTTTAATAAGGCCATAAGCTTCATCAAGACAACCAGCACGGGCAAGAAGATCCACCATGCATCCATAGTGCTCGACACCAGGTTCAATTCCGAACTCAGTTTTCATGGTGTTGTACCAATAACGGCCCTCATTCAAAAGACCAGCATGACTGCAAGCAGCCAAAACTGAGATAAATGTTATGTAGTTTGGTTTTAGCCCTGAGTTCCTCATGTCAGTGAAAACATGAAGGGCTTCTTGGCCATATCCATGCATGCCATAGCCAGCAATCATGGCAGACCATGAAAGGATATTCTTTCCCTTAATTTTTTGAAAGGCTTTCCATGCCATTTCAACTTTTCCACACTTGCTGTACATATCAACTACAGAAGTCCCAACATAGACATTGTCCTCCAAGCCCATTCTTACCACCTTTCAAATATATAATAAGAGGAAAATTTAATCACATTAAAATTAAATTGAAAGAATGGCATAGCACCATGATATAATTTGAGAACATGGAAACTGTGACACAGATGAATAATTGATTTGATGTATCTCATCCAATGCTACCAAGGAGAAGTTGCTTAAGTTTAGTAATGAACTAATGTAGATGACCTAGCATTTCGATTCTTACCTTGATCAATGTATGTAGATCACTAGATCCATAAAGACAAATAAATGATACCTACTGACAAGACACTAACAGAATTCTTGTTGGCAAATGCACCCAATGCCCAGGTGAGCAGCACCTGCTCTCCTCTCCTCTCCCTCTCCCCTGGTCCAAGGTAGAAGAAGAGCTTGAGCTCTCTCTACACACACACACACACACACACACACACTGCAGTTTCTGCGGTGGCTGAAACTGAGCACTCAAATGGTGGCAAAGAAGCTGCCTATTCCATTGCAAATGGGTGAGTTATATACACAATACATGTACCATCCAAAGTACACTACTTCCTACTCCTTGTACTCCTAGCACATGGCTTAGATCAGCCATATCTACTCCTAGTACCAGCCATACCAGCTGATGTACCTCTAACTGCTACTGTACTTAGTCAGTACTAATGGCATGGCCTATTGCCATCACTGTACTTGATCAGCAGAGCTGACCGTGAGCACACAAAAGGGAGTGATCAGCAGGAGTTTAAGCCTTACAATTCTTCCCCTAATCTGCTGCTGACTCATGCCTTGACCTCCACCATCCCAATCAGCTTCCTCAGTTCAGAGAACCTGAGTTTCCCAAGTGATTTGGTGAGGATATCTGCAAGCTGTCTTCCAGACTCAACAAATTCAATGTTGATCTGCCCTTCTTCCACACAATCCCGAAGGAAATGGAACTTCACGTCGATGTGCTTGCTTCGATCATGAAGGACTGGGTTCTTTGCCAATGCAATGGCTGGCTGGTTGTCCACCTTGAGTGCTGGTGGATGGACCTCGGCGCTGGTGAGCTCTCCCATCAACCGGCACAGCCACACCACTTGGCATGCTGCGGTGGCCGCTGCGACGTACTCTGCCTCACAGGTCGACAGCGCCACCATCTTCTGCTTCAGAGACTGCCACGCGATTGGCGACGAACCGAGGAAGACAAGCACACCAGAGGTGCTCCTCTGCCCGTCAATGTCCCCGGCCATGTCCGCGTCGCTGTACGCCGTGATCCCTGGTTCCCCGCCTTTTGGCGGAGCCTCACTGAACGCCGTCAGCTGGAGGCCGCCTCGCTTGGGGAAGACGATCCCCATCTCCACCGAGCCCTGAACGTAGCGTAGCAGCCGCTTGACCGCCGTCCAGTGGTCCTCCCTTGGGTCCTCCATGAACCGGCTCACGTAGCCCACCACGAACGCGATGTCCGGTCGGGTGTGAGTGAGCCAGCGCAACCCGCCGACGATACTCCGATAGAGCGTCGCGTCCACCTTCGCCGCCGTGCTCTCCTTGGAGAGCTTGATGCGCTCCTCCATTAGCGTGGCCACCGTCTTGCAGCCCGCCATGCCTGCCCGCTCCAGCAGCTTCTGCGCGTAGGCGCGTTGGCCGAGCTTGATGGCGTCCGTGCTCTGCTTCACCTCGATGCCGAGGTAGTAGGACAGAGCGCCCAGATCGCTCATCTTGAATCTTGCCGCCATTTCTTCTTTGAACTTGGCGATGTCTTGCGCGCGCGCTCCAGTGACGATGAGGTCGTCCACGTACACCCCGACGATGAGGTGCTCCTTCCCCCGTCTGCGGGTGTACAAAGCGTGCTCCGTCGCGCACCGTGTGAATCCGAGCTCCGCCATGGTGGCGTCGAGCTTGGCGTTCCACGCCCGCGGAGCCTGGCGCAGCCCGTAGAGCGCCTTGCGCAGTCGAAGGACCTTGCGCTCTGCTCCTTTGATGACGAAGCCTGGCGCCTGCTTGACGAAGACGGTCCCCGCCAGATCGCCATTCAGGAAGGTTGTCTTAACGTCGAGGTGGTGGACTTGCCAGTCCTTGGCCGCTGCGAGCGCGAGGAGGAGTCGCACCGACTCTATGCGCGCCACCGGCGCGAAGACTTCCTCGAAGTCAATCCCCTCGCGCTGGACGAAGCCACGGGCGACGAGCCACGCCTTGTGCTTCACCACTGCGCCGCGCTCGTCCCTCTTCACCTTGAAGACCCACTTGAGTCCGATCGGACGGCATCCCGCCGGTGGATCGACCAAGTCCCAGGTCTTGTTGTCCTCGATAGCCTTCATCTCCTCTAGCATCGCCTGCCGCCACGCCGTGTCGCGCTCCGCGATGGCGAACGTGGCTGGCTCCTCTGCACTCATCAGCATGAGGTGGGGGTCGTCGTCGTCGAGCACTCTAGACGCCAGCTCGGGCACTGCCCCCGCGCCCACGACGTCGTTCATGCGGCGGAAACGCACCTCCTCCCCTTCATGGAACGCATCCACAAACTCCGAGATGTTAGAGGGGGAGTAGCATACTCGATCGTCAATGTAGACATTCCCGGTGGTGGTGAGGCGGGCTGCTCCGGCGATCCTGGGGCCACCTTAGCTGGACTGGGTGGCTCCCACCCTTCTACCGCCGCTGGTTCACGTGCCTCAGCCTCCTGCGGCGCTTCCCCCATCGGTGGCGCCTGCACAGCCTCGCCATGGCCTTGGACCACCAGGTGTTCGACCACGAACGAGTCCCAGAGTCCGCCGCCCTCCTCTGTCGCTGGCCGATCCCACTTCCATGACGCCACCTCGTTGAAGACGACGTCTCGGGACACCACCACCTTGCCACTGACTGGATCGTAGAGGCGATACGCCTTTGATCCGTCCTCATAGCCGAGGAACACCATGCGGGTGCTTCTGTCCTCCAGCTTGCCGAGGCCTGGCTTGGTGATCTTCACATGCCCGATGCAGTCGAACGTGCGTAGGTACGAGACATTAGGCTTGCGTCCATGCCATGCCTCGTAAGGTGTCATCCCCTTCACGGCTTTGGTCGGCGAACGATTTAGGATATGCGCCGCCATGGTGACCGCCTCTCCCCAGAACGCCGCCGGCATTGCCTTTGCCTTCATCATCGACCTCGCCATGCCGACGATGGTCTGGTTCCGGCGCTCCACCACGTCGTTCTGCTGCGGCGAGTAGGGCGCGGTGTGATGACGCACTACCCCCTCGTCAGCGCAGTAGGTGGCGAACTCGACCGACGTAAACTCGCCGCCGCGGTTAGTTCGGAGCACCTTGAGCTGCTTCCCAGACTCCGCCTCTGCTCAAACCTTGAAGGTCTTGATCGCCTCTGTTGCCTGATCCTTGCTGGTCAGCAGCCGCAGCCACATGTAGCGGCTACTGTCGTCCACGAGCAGAAGGAAGTACCTCCGGCCACCGTGTGTCACCGGAGTGATCAGCCCGCAAAGGTCCCCATGGACCAGCTCAAGCGGATCCACTGCTCGGTACTTCGCCGTCTTTGGGAAAGACAACCTCCTCTGCTTCCCGCCAGGCAGCTGTCACACAGCTCGCCGATGTGCTTGATTTGTGGTAGCCCGACCACCATCTTCTCAAGCCGTCCGAGCGCCTCAAAGCTCAGATGGCCAAACCGGCCATGCCAGAGCCATGGTCCTCCGTGCCCACTGCTGCTAGACACACAGGCTGCTCCACCTTCAAGTCCAGCAAGTAGAGACGATTTCGGGAGCGCGATACCTTGGCGAGAAGACGCTGCTCCCTGTCCTTGATCCTCAGCACACTGTCGCGGATCAGGACCTCCGCGCCGTGCTCGTCGAGCTGCCCCAAGCTGACGATGCTCGATCGCAGCTCTGGGATGAAATAGACCTCCGTGAGCGCGCGGTGCTCCCCGTTTCGGCACCTGAAGACGACAGTCCCCCAGCCTTGGATCTGCACCCGCGATCCATCGCCGAATTTGACCGATCCGGTCTTACTTTCGTCGAGCTCGGAGAAGGCGGCGCGGCAACCGGACATGTGGTTGCTGGCCCCGGAGTCGAGGTACCACTTCTGCTCCAGGTCGTCACCGACAGCGCCTAGGTGGACCTGTGCACGCGGCTCGTCGAGGTGGACGGCCGGCGGCGCAGTCCCCTGCTCCACCGTCTCCTCCTCTGCTTCGCCATCCTGCAGCGTGCAGTATTCCCCCATCAGCAGTGCGCATTCGTCGTCGTTGTCGTCCCGAGTCAGGTGCGCCTCCTCCTTCTTCTCCGGCTTCTTCTCCGGGCACTCCCGCGCCCAGTGTCCCACCTTCCCGCATCGCCGACAGGCGTTCGGGTCGGTGTGGCGCTTCTTCTTCTTGTCCGCCGGCGCCTTGCCACGCGGCTTGCCGCCTTCACCTTTGCGGTCACCGCCGCTCCGGCTATTGGAGCCTTCCCCGGACTTGCGCTTGTCCTTCATCCGCGCAGCCCACTCCTCTTCCGTCAGCAGCAGCTGACCCTTCGCCTTCTCCGCCGGCGCACGGTCCTCCACCGCGCGCAGCCGCCCAGTCACGTCCTCGAGCGACAGAGTGGACAAGTCCAGCATCGTCTCGATGGACAGTGCAAGTTGGGCGTACTTGGCTGGCACGACGCGCAACAGCTTGGCGACGACGTCCTCGTCCTCCATCGGCTTGCTGTAGGTGGCCAGCTGGCTTGCCAGCGACTGGAGACGCAGCGCGAAGTCCTCCACCGTCTCCCCGGACTAGAACCGGAGGTCGTCGAACTCCCTTCGCAGCTGCTGCGCCTTAGCTTTCTTGGCCCGCTCCGAGCCGACGCGGAAGGACGCCAGCATCTCCCACGCCTCCTTGGTCGTGTCCTTGCGGTCGATCGCCTCATGGTACTCACTGGGAGTGGACGCCATGAGCGCCTCCATGACGCCCACCTCCGCATCCTCACCGGTGTTGCCGGTCTCCACGGCAGCCCACCACTTCCGCGCGCGCAGCTTCCACTTCATGTGGACAGCCCACTCGCCGTAGTTGGTGCGGGTGAGCATTGGCCAAGAGCTGGCTCCGCCAAACTCCCGCACCGTGCGCACCTCCGCCTGGGGCTGAACTACCAGTGGCTGTGCCGCCGCCTTGTCCTTCCCCGAGCCACCGTCTTCCTTGGCCCCGGCGTTCGTATCCATCACCGGCGGTTGAGCTCAGCGATGTGTACGGCTTTGATACCAATTGTTGGCAAATGCACCCAATGCCCAGGTGAGCAGCACCTGCTCTCCTCTCCTCTCCCTCTCCCCTGGTCCAAGGTAGAAGAAGAGCTTGAGCTCTCTGCACACACACACACACTGCAGCTTCTGCGGTGGCTGAAACTGAGCACTCAAATGGTGGCAAAGAAGTTGCCTATTCCATTGCAAATGGGTGAGTTATATACACAATACATGTACCATCCAAAGTACACTACTTCCTACTCCTTGTACTCCTAGTACATGGCTTAGATCAGCCATATCTACTCCTAGTACCAGCCATACCAGCTGATGTAACTCTAACTGCTACTGTACTTAGTCAGTACTAATGGCATGGCCTATTGCCATCACTGTACTTGATCAGCAGAGCTGACCGTGAGCACACAAAAGGGAGTGATCAGCAGGAGTTTAAGCCTTACAATTCTCAATTGCAATTTTGGTCCACATAAAATCTATGGAAGTACAAATGCTCATTGGCAAGTATGGCAGTTATATCATAATCATAACTCAAAATTTTGCTTGTGGACAAATCTGACATATACCACACTACCACAGATCCCCAAAAGCAAAGCAACAGATGAGAAAAAGGTTACTATATACTATAGTCCTCGAAAAGAAAAAGGTGATCGTGATGCTTCTATGTTCACAGCATATTTTTTTCTTCAAAGCATGCAGCACCATTTGTTTTGCCAAACTTAACACCTAAGGCACAGAAATACCTGTATGCTAAAACATTATTCCATCATCATTAACAGTGACTAGTAGCAACTTTATAAGTTTTTTTCACAGGATGATGCATGCAGGCACTTTTGGTGGTATAATGCCATCTCACATGGTTCATGAGGTGATGTTACTCCTGCAGGAATGAGCTAGCATAGAGGCCCTCGACAGCTAATGTAAGACTATTCTAACAGTTATAGATGGCTCCCTTTGTTGAGCAAAATCACGTAGACAGGTCTTCAGATATTGGCATGGTGAATTTGATCCCAAGAAACATGCAACTGGCCAAGGAACTTTGTAATCAAAGGTTATGAGGAAGCAACTCACCTGATTATGGATGCGCTTTCCAGTCTGTATTGCCCCCGCATGCGCACAGGCCAGTAGCACAGCCGACAAGGTTACCGCATCGCATCTAACACCACCTCCTACAATTAGCATCTTGCTATACAACTCAAGCGCCTCTGTTGATAGTCCATTCTGGGCATACAATGCAATCATCGTATTCCAGGATACCACATCCCTCTCAGTCAAATCAAAGAGCTTCCTCGCCGCCACCAGGTCATGACCACCGCCCTTTGCATAAGCATCTAGCATCGTGTTTGCTACCCCTGTATGCCCGTCCAACCCAATCTTGGCGACAAGTGCATGAATACCAGCAGTAATGCCACGGTCAGGGACACGAGCGGATGCAGAGAGCGCTACCAGTGCAGCCGCCTCGTCGACCACTCCCGCGGAATCAGAGGCAACCATGGAGCGGAAGATAGAGAGCGCGGTATATACGAGGTTGTTGCGCACGCAACCGGACGCCATGGCAGTGACAATGACCGGGTTGGGGGCGGGGATTTCGTCGAACGCCCTGCGGGCATCGAGGGGGCGGGAGCAATGGTGGTACATGTGGAGGAGGGCGGAGGCGGAGTAGGCGTCGGAGGGGAAGAGCCCCGCGCGGAGCGTGAGGAGGTGGAGCTGGCGGCCGGCGGAGAGGGAGGCGGCGGCGGCGGCGGCGCGGAGGGCCGGGGGCAGGGCCGGCCGGAGCGCAGCGGGGTTGGCTCGGAGGGCGGCAGCAAATGCGGCTAGCGCGGCGACGGGGTCGCCGGAGGAGAGGAGGTCCGCGACGGCATTGGACCATGACGAGGGGCGGGACGGGTCCACGGCGCGGAGGAACAGCGCGCGTAGGGACGGTGTCGGGGCGTCTCGCTGGCGTTGGGGATCGGAGGCGGTAGCTGTGAGGTTACGCGCTGTGGCTGGCGGCGGTGGGTCTGTGTGTGGAGGCATGATGCCCGCTGCCGCCATTCGCTACGCCGCCGATGCCCTGCGGTGGTGCTTTCTCGAGTCGGACGAAGGGGCAGAGGAGGGAAGAGGGAGGAGGGAGGAGATTTTCAATTCTCAGAGACGATTTCCCAATAATTTTCTCTGCTTGGTTTTAACTCTTAGGCTTTGTTTAGTTCCTTTAAAATTTTAAAAGATTTCTCGTTATATTAACGCATATATAAATCATTAAATATAGGTAAAAAATAACTAATTACACACTATAATTACGAGATGAAACTTTTAAGCCTAGTTACTTCATAGTTGGACAATAATTATCAAATACAAACAAAAATGCTAGTGTCATTTTTTTAAAAAGTTTTTACATCTAAACAAGACATTAATATTTTTTTTCTCGAATACTTCAACTACAAGTTAAGATTACTGTGCGTACATAGAGCCGGCCCTAAGGAAGGGGCAGAGTGTACGACGACCGAGGGCCCAAGTAAGTTAGGGGTATATAAAATCCTCATAGTAGATATCAAATAGTTATTATTTTCAAGAGGCTAGAAATCGCCAGCCTCTTTCTTTCCCAGGAGACGAGGAGCCGCGTGTTTTGCGTCGTAGTGCCGGTTGTCACACGTCTTTGGTTAGGGAAGAGCGAAGATGACAGAGTTGTGGGCTATGTCCTACGGTTCTAACACTCTACTTAGATAAGTGAACATTAAACTGCGTACTATGAATTCCAAAGGGATCGATCAAGCTACCTTATTTTTTCTTATTCAATAGTTAATCAAAATTAACTATTTATATAGTATTATTGACTTTTAGTAATTATAATTTGTACTCATATAGTTATATGCGTTCAAATTTTAGAATGTTGCTTAAAAAATATATGTCAGTGGTTATGAAAAAAACTAAAATGTAAGAAAATTAGTTTATTCAATCATAATAAATTACTATACAAAAGTTTTTATGTCTAAAATTCTAAATTTTGTTATAGCTACATATTGCTATCTAAATATTATAAGATTTTATATATGATCTAGATGAGCCATCACGATGATGAGTTCACCAGAGGACCCTCGAAATCATAGTAAAGGTACATAAAGATCGTCACAATTCAAGCATGACAGACATAACACGTTAACCATTGGGATTTGTGAAACATCTGCCCTTAAAGCTGCTAAGAAAATAAGGGAAAACCATGGTGTGAAGTCCAAGATCTAGGTGCTCCACTAAGCCATCCGCTCATATGCCTAACTTTTTTTTAGAATTATTGTCATAAATAATTTCAAAAGACTCTCTTTATTCTAATAGTTAGAAATAGAGATTTTGGTGAAAAAAATTGTCCAACAACTTTTCTAATTGAACATCTAAATATGACGATCCTTTATTCTGGATTTCTCACTAGCTAAAGATAGACAACGAGATTAGTCTCTAGAGTGCGCATGAATTTTATTTAGATGGCTCTTCAAATAATGGTTTAGATAATGAATTTTAAAAAAGAATCTAGGAGATGCTCTTTTAGGCTCTGTTAGATAACTTAAGGTTACTTACTAGTTACTAAAAAATAACTAAATTTGGCTAATTAGTTGACTAACAACTAGTTGAATTATTGACTGAAAAGTTAACCTATTTACTAGCCCTCTTTTGGATACATTGGAGTTAATTATAATTAACTTTTAATTATCCAGAAATCAGTTCTGGTATTTAAATAAACCCTTAATCACATAACTAACTATGAGCTATGCATCGAGCTTGAAAGGGTTTTGATGATAAAAGTAGGATGTGAACTTTTATGCTTTTGATCTTTTAGCTAACTACTCTTTTTTTTAAACATAAAAAATTCAACTTAATACAACTTTGTCTAGAAAGATTCATTTGATATTTGCAATCCACTTGTTTGGTTGAGCTTGTGTGTAAGTTCTATATGCTTTATAGATCATCTAGTTGGCAACTATAGCTTCTGTGGAAGTTTGGAACTAGGTAGAGCAAGTTTGGCACTGATCTACAAATATCGTATGTACCGCCGATATTCCTCCTGTGATGGTTTTGCTTGCTCTCTGTTCTAACACTTGTGGTGCAGGGTTGTGGCTCCTAGGATAGTTTAATTTTGTTCATATACTTTATGGTTAACTGAAGATGGGGTTGTTTCCCTTTGATTTGGAGTTTCCAACCCACTAGTCGTTTCCACTTTTAAAGGTGTTAATTTTTATAAATATCTATTCATTCTCTCTATGCGGCATCATAGATCCTTTCACACCTGATCACTAAGTCCTCACGTTCTAGTTGACTTGGTCAACACAGTCTACGCCATCTCCTCATGTGCACTTTCGTCGATGTTGCCAACTGTTAGTGATCCATGATCTACTCTTGCACCTCGGCCCTTGTTCCAAGCCTCCACATCCGTCCTTCACCGTCGTCGGTCCATCGACACGAACTTGATTAACCTTCCCCATTGTTATCATCCGTCTCAATGCTCAACATCTACATCCAGCGTAACCCAAGAGGCATGTTA